>QVRM01005295.1:180000-315000 GCA_003439945.1 Dermanyssus gallinae
AGGTCCACCAGGTTCTATAGATAAAAGCAATATTGTCCTCAGTTATTGAGAGGGCGTGTCTAGTGGTGCAATGACGTTTATTATAACTATCAGCATCTGTGTTTGTCTAAGTTTCTAAAATAAAAGTCTAAGTCATCCTAAAGGTCCTATGAGGGCGCCATCCGTTAGATCGACCGCCGCCGAGACAGCACCCACCACGACGTCGTGCACCAACCGCGTCAATCAACTAACCGCGGCGTTCATCCATAGCATAATTACACGGAAAAAAAGGGTGGTTTAGACTCAACAAACTGTGCCACCGCACTGAGTTCCATAACCCTTCCGATGAGTGTTACTGCAAATTTTGCGGCCTTGTCTGCACCAAATATCATCATGGAGCATGTCGGTCAGCGCCAGCTATCTGGTCGCTGACAGCTTCCCGAGATGCATATACAATATATTCTATATATTTCTAAGATTAACGGAAGCGAATGCCGTTTCCGAGATTTAATGAATACGAGTATAATGTAATGGAATCAACAATACCGAAAGGTGATGTAATCATAAATAATAGTATAGACTCAACGTAGATCACCTCCATAACAAGTGCTATGTGTCAAGTCAGCGTTAAGCAGAAGTATGGGCTCTACCTGGAAAACAAAACACTCGTGAGCGGAGTCTTAAATAACGAATAACAGGTTTGCCGCAAGGTTGCCTTGTGTGTAGCTTTGTCGTTGCATTCATGTTTCGCTGCCCGTATCTCGTTATCGCATCATGCCAACGTTCGCTGCTGGTCAAGGTCACTGCTAATGGCGGGGGGGGGGGGGGGGGGGTGAAGGTCTCCAGTGAGGCGTAGCCTGTCTAATGAACCTTCAGAAGTCGTCGTCTTTTTGCCATCAGCCTTCGTCTTCACCTTCGTTCGGCGGCGAGTATCGTCAGGAAGTTTCCACTATGTCGAGTCCCTCGGGCTTCTGCTTACAGACGAGTTCGCCACCAGGTGACATTAAAAATAGCTTCGGCTGGATCCGTTGCTGCCTAAACGAGGGCTTGCTCAAACTTCGCGACTAAAGACTTGCGGTCTACGTCGTCATACATAGTTTGTCATTCGTCAGATATATTTTGGGCTAACAATAACCCGTTTAGACATGGTCTTCTTCTGTCAGCCGGTAACAGACGAACAAGGGCCGGTTGGCGCCCTGTGGACTCCTTCACCGATGCCTCAATGTTGAATGAATCAGTGGTTCTGGCCGCTTTAACGCCGTACTAAAATGTGCCGTCGATAATGGCCCTAACGACAAGCTGTTTTGGAGTTAAGAGATCGACTGAAGCGTCTGTGTCACCCGTCCGTCACAATAGCTTCGAGAACTGTTTTAGCGCATCCATCTTTGCTATAATAGATCATCGAAGCTCGTTAAGAGGGTCGTTGTAAGAGACTCTTCCCTTCCGGGGGGGGGGAGTCTCAGGGGTGCGTCTATGTTAGGACGGCCATAGACATCATCCTCGGAGAAATAATTGTTGATCTACCTTTAATTTGTTCACACCGTATGTTAACAAACTGCCATATTTTACGAAGTGGTAATTTGGGAGGCGCATGTACCTTTCTAAGCAATTGGGACGTTGCTATACGTAGGGTTGAACCTCGTTCGATGAAAACATTTTCGTTTACCTCAGTTGTGAATCTAATCAAGCGTTATCCGGCTGCTACATTTCTTGCCCAGATAATGTACAGTATAAACAGCGAAATGGCCTATTTAAAAAGCAGCAAAGTGACGGCATAATCTCCAATCAGCCAACATCAGAAAGAAGTGGATTTGACTATGCCTAAACTATTCGAATGCAGTTTTGGGTACATCAAAAATACTGCAGTCGCGATTGTTTCAAATATACTCATGTGCAGCCTAATAGGGTTAGTTTTGTGTAAGCTAAGGAGAGAGAAATCAGAAATTCGTTGTTTTTTTATATCTTTATACTTATTTTATTATATTATATTTAAGGGGGTGCCCGATGAGAGAAGAAATAAATAAATGCAAAAGCTTCCTTGCGGGTTTCTAGGTAAATTTATTTTTGGTATTTGTACTTATTTAACGAGGACAGTTGTGCTGCTCCCCTGTTGGCGACTACAGAGGATAGAATCCCACCCGGGCTAGTTGCATAGGCCTACTGAACAAGGCTTAACACCTTGAAGGGGATAATCTAATATACCCAAGTGGTTAACTATGGCAGCTAAGAGAAAACGGTCGAGACAATCAAAAACTTTGTATATATATATATATATATATATATATATATGCTGAACGGAATTATACGCGTGAATTATTATGTGTAATCAGCGTAGTTCCAAGGTTTGTGCCAAGCTGCGAAAAACTTGAACAGCTCGATTTTCTCGGCCAGCTCGGCCACAATATAGAAATCGGAAATTTAGCAGTATGCACGCATTCTACAACAATGTCAACGTTAAATGTTCTGCTGTAGGCGTTGGTATAAACCAGAAATTTACTCAATGACCATCGCCCTCATTCTACCAAAAAAAAGAAAGTTGCGCTGGCGGATGAGAACTAAGTCTTCGAACGTATTACTTACTAAGCGCCAGAATGAAATGTAGTAATCATTTGGTGGGGGTCGGCTAGCTTTTAACAGCTCAGTAATTGTCCATCCCGTTCAACTGAACGGCTTGTGTCTCCGGAGACGGTAAGGGAGTCGCCATGGCGGGCTCCTCGTCCTTACAGTGTACACGACCACGGCGTTGCGCGTGACGGGGCCAAGCCAGCTACCCTTCATACGTACGATAGAAGAGGCAGCACGAACTTTACCTTTGCACATCACCTTCGTACGAGGCTGACGGCGGTATGCGTCCGCGATGGGACGGATCACCGCCCTACAAGACACAAACCATGACTAGGTATACTTTGAAACCTTTTAAGCTATGGGGCTATTTATTATTCAAAGTAGGCATTTTATATAAGGTTTGCCATCCATGGTCTTCGCATGAGAAACCGTTTACGAACGAAGTTTCAAGAAGTCTCCCAGTGCTCGCTATAGCCAAATTAAATGATTGATGCCGCATTTTTCTGACCTTTTTTTTATGGAGAAGGGTGAATGCAGTTACGCACGCTACGAAAGGGGCCTGCTCCTCCCTTGCGCCTTTTTGTTGACTTGCTAGCACTCATAGACATCTATTTAAATGTCTATCATTCTCAATAAAGCGAATCTGATTAATGGTGCCAAGAAACAGATTTACTCGCAGGCTATATATAAGCCCAAAATATTTTTCTACAAACCTTACTCACTAGTCGTCTAAGTTCTTCCATCGTATGTTATTTATAAATTTACAAAGGTTTACAATTATACTAGTATGAATCCGAAGATGTGAATTTCAGGAACGGCCGCCTTGAAATGGCCGTATGCGTACAATCCAGGTTTCTGACTACCTTTACAGCTCCATCCTTAAAATACAATTATCAGCCTAAAACACTTCATATATATATATATATAACCGCGGCCATGGAAGTCGGAATCCGCTAAGGAGTGTGTAACAACTCACCTGTCAAAGCAACAAGCCTTAAAAATGGATTGGCGAGCACTGCCGAGTGTGCAAACGTATTGTGAATGATTAATAAATCATCGCAATATTTTTCCTTCTTTCTCTACAAAGCCTATATATATATATATATATATATATATATATATATATATATATATCCTTTGTAATTGGAGTCCGATCAGTGGCAATTCAGTTACGACCTGACCTGAGTAGCTAGTGCGTAATATTTCGATGGCTTCTGTGTGCTCGACCGCAGGTTCCGTCCGGAGTGTGGGGACACCAGTGCCCTTGAGCTCGAACACGTCGGGAGTGGTTAAGCAAACGGACAAGAATAAAGGTGACACACTTTGGTGCCGTGTTTCTGCTCTGTGTTTGGTCAGTCCACGCTGTCATTTGTTGTTAACAAAATGTCCTAGATAGATGGGGGAGAGTCCGACCGTGGTTGGTTGAAAATAATATTATGAGGAAGTCGGTCAGATATTAGATGCAGCGCACCAAATACTTTTCAAATGCAAAGTTATGATTGTACCACTAGAGCAGACCGTCGGTTTTTGCAATAATACTTGCGAGTAAAACAATACACATGGTGTCAACTCTGTAGAGCCCCGTTAACATCTGGTATCAGGTTGCTGCAATTCTGGGAATCCCGCAAACGTTGTGGGGGATGATCTACAGACTGTAGTATAATTCGAAAAACCCGAAGGGCTGACACTCAACGCTTTTGCTATAAGATAAAATTCACAAGAGCATCAAACATTCAAACAATTATGCAAGCACTCCCCTGGAATAATTCATGCGATTGGAGATGAACTAAGTGTTCTGGATGCTTCCATCATATGCGAATAAATCCCCCGGGTTCTTTGTATAAAACGAGAAGCCCCACTTTAAAATATAGCCTCAAAAGCCTTGCTGCTTACGACGAAACTACTAGGATTATTGCTTGACAATGTGCTGAACATTAGTTTAGAAGGATACCTATAGAAATGCGCAAACTTTCCCGTAGTCTTCGCGCGCCTTGGTATTAGAAGCACTACGCCTTACCTTATCGCGGCCTGCTATGCTACATCATATTTGTTTTTTTTGGCGGAATTACTTATTAATAAAACTGCAAGAAAAGAATGAAAGATAACACCTATGGCAGATGCGACGATTAAAAGCCGACTTGACCCTGACACTCTGGAAGAGCACGTAAACCAACATTTTCTCGTCGCTTTTAAAAGAGACATCGGCAAATGAAATCAAGGATGAGCTTACACCAATAAGAGAACAGGCTGTTTTTTAGCGGCTCAGATTTTTATTAGCGGTGGATAGGCTCAAGCTAGCCTCCCGTCAGCTTGGCACCATGCTGAATCCTAACTCCTTTCGCATGGTGCCGGACAATAGGATAGGCCGTTCTCGCGCATATCGTGTGATGAACCGGTCGATTCTAACGATCTACACATGTTAAGCTGCCCCGGCAGGCAAACAAGACACGTGCAGCTTAGTATAGTAGCAAATAAAAAAAAGGGATTTTGAGAAGAGCAGCCATCTAGCACACTCGAGTTCACAGTTTTTTGTGAAAATAAAGCAACCCAACGAAAGCAATGGATTACGACCTTGTAGGGGTTACCATACAATTATGGTCACACGGCAAAATCTTTGCCTGGGATGTAACTGTCTCATGCACGCTATATACCCTCGTCACAGCTCCGTCGAGTGGGGAGGTCGCAGGTCGCAGGATGCGCAAAAGGGAACAAAGTATTTGCTGAGCTGTCAAGGAGCTACCACTTCGTATTTATTGCTTTGAGGGAGCGCTGGATCCTTTTAGTGTCGACACGGCAATGTTTTCGAGGCATTTCGCAAATCGTACGGATGATATTACGCGCGACTAACGCGAAGCGATGATGTAATGTTCCGTTGTAGAAGGAACGCGGCTTTTATTGTAAGCGCCATACGCTGACATGAAAGTAACTGACAAAAGTTAAAACAATAATTCAATACAATCGCAAGAACCAAACACGCAAAAAAATTATATATATATATATATATATATATATATATATATATATATATATATATATATATATATATATATATATAGCGTTCCTTCTACAAACAGACAATTACATCATCGCTTTGATCCTCAAAACAATAAACACGCAATGATAGCTCTTTGACAGTGTGAAGCACTTTCTTTCCTTTTGTATGTTCTGCGACCTATTCACTCTCGACAGAGCCGTGACGAAGCTATATAACGTGCATTGCTTCCGTTCAGATCTTTGTGCTCGAGTGTGCAAAATGACTGCTCTTCTCAGAACTCTTTTCACCACTTGACTAAGCTCCACGTGTCTTGTTTGCCTGCCGAGGCAGCTTAACGGGTGCAGCACACGTACTTCTGAGAGAAAAACGTAACTAATCGCCAAGTTGCCAAATGCTATTTGAATTTGCATGCGCCCATTTGGCAATCATCCGCCAAGAAAACAATACGTTTACGAACTCACCGCGGCCCACGGCTTCTAAAGTGATTGATCGCTGACTCCTCAGGTTATTGGAGCGTACATCAAAAAAGTGTCCTAGCAATTCTAGCACATTTGTTTAGTTGACGTAGAGTAGATTTCTTGCCTTGCTTGAACAGTGAGTCAATACGAGGAACAACATCGCCGAACACGCTTCAAGGACACCTGATCCACAGGCGTCACAGGAACGTGTCTTGGACGGCTTTCACAAATTTTCTGTATTTAGACAAGAGAGCAATCAATAAGTTTGGGAAAAACAGGGGAATGTACATTTATATGAATGTTTATTTCTGCTATATACAATAGGTCTGCATGTCAAAATGTCATATAATTATAAATATAATTTTGTCAACATATACAACACGAATACTTCAGCGACCGTTCCACCGGGCGAAAAGTGCAGAGACCGCCGATGCATCTGGCAGCTCTCTGTGTGGTCTTAAAGCACACGTCTAAGCGCGCGTCAGAGCAGAACCAACGACGTCATTGATCGCCAACCTGGTGAAATGTTCAAGTTGACAAGACACAAATTGATGGTAGCCATGCAAGATGTACCTTGTCACACAATAGACTGTGCTACCTCTGCCGAGGCCTCGGCTACTCTTCCGTGCCCCGCCAACAGAAGTGCCGGGTTGTTTTCACCACCGGTCCGCGACCTGCTAGCAGGATTCACACATAGCAGCTTCTAGCCGTGTTCTTTTCCATATATATATATATATATATATATTCGCGTAGGACGTGGCAAAGCAGCGGCCGTATCTTTCTTGGATCACAGCCCAGTCGAGCCAGGGTAGGCCGCGGAACATGCGGAAGCCATGACAAGGAGTAAATATTTTGAAGTGGCAAGAAGATACATTTTTCCTATCTATCACAGGGGATGCTGGGACTCTTCTGTAAGGGAACTGACTGATTCTTTAGGGATTTAGCCAAACGCGTTTAAGAAAGTTTTTTTTTACGGAGGAGATGGCACAACTCAGCGATGAGATGAAGGAGAGCGACAGACAGAAGCAATTAAATGAGATAATACTCCAACTAAGCACAACGGTGCTGATAAATGTCTTATCAGCGATGATTAAATAAAATCACAAAACAAAATTAACAAATAACAAAACATAAACACAACGTAACATACCATTGCTTCATTCTTTTAGACATTGTTACTTGTTGTAGAGACAGAATACTAAATAAACGCACATTTTGTTTATTTTAAAATTGTTGTTGTTCATAGGACGACTATTAATTTATTTCTCGGCCACGTTTGCGGGGTGGATCCGCATCCACCGTATGGACGCGGATACGAATGGCCTTACCCTCCTGCAGAAGGAAAAAGGTGTAGAACCTCAGGGATATGCTCGAAGTTCCAGCACTTAAGATGGGCACAGGCCTCTGTTTGCTGTCCGAGCTGACCTAAATGTAGCAATCACTAGGCGGAAGAAAGTTGAGATATCCGAAGTGGAAGTAGACAGACTGCGATATGGTGAACCGGTTCCGAAGAGAGATTGGCAATTAGAGGCAGGGGAGTAAGGTAAAGGATTTGGCTAAATCGCGGTGTATGGAGTGGCAGTTTTCTACGGCTCCTATTTCTCACCCAATCAGGACCAGGGGAAATTGGAGGGGTTCCTAGGGAAACTTGCTGAGAGCGCGGTTACAAGGTCAGGGGGCAAGGGACTAGCTTACGGCACATAATTGTGGGCACCTGTTCTTCAGGAGTGGAGAGCCGAGAGAAGCCTAGTAATACTTAACGACGGGGAGACTGCTACGTTTTTAGGGTAGACCAGAAAGCTTTTATTGCTAAATCTAGTAAGCGAATCCGTGTTTCTTTGTTTGTTTGTTGTCTTTGATTGTTCTTTGTTTCTTTGATTGTGTGTTTTTACAGCCACGACTAAGCGCTGGACATATGTAAGCTCAGCATGAACACCCTGACGACTGAGTTAGACCAAGGTGGTAATCAACTGTTGGAGAGGCATACGTGGGCCGAGCCGACTTTCAACTTGCCATGTTCTATGGGCACTCCGAGGACTTATCGCTAAAAATGAGGAGTGAGCGCGGAAGAAACTGAGAGATACGGTGGACAGTGATATATGAAGCCTGCCGTACCAAGTCGTCATGGCACAGATCCAGAGAACTCCTTGAAGCTTCCACCGGGCATGGTGCAGGATAAACCGAAAGTAACGCGAGTGGCGGTCGAATGGGCTGGAGAACGGCTGTCCCCTGAAAAAATGCCTGAATAGACGGTATATTCCCCTGGATAGCCAAGCTAGATGAACGAAAGTCTTCCAGATTCTTCGTCAGCCTAGAGGCCCATATGCTTACCGGACACGTTGTGAAAGCTCATTGAAATTGTACTAGTCATTATATTTAATAAAGAAATCAAACCAAAGAAGCTTTATCAGACGCCAAGTATGGTATCGGAAAGGTCAAATCTACCGTTAGTGCCCTAAACAAGGTCCTGGAAGGAGGGACACACGAGGACTCCAAAATAAAGGAATTCAGGCTTCTTACCTTCTTGAATACTAGAACCTTTATGGTTTTCTAGAAACTTTATGGTTAACTGGAAAATAGTCATAGAAGTGCTAGAAAGGAAGGACATATCCAATTAACACTGCGAAATGATATACGAGTGAACGAAATATAGTTGCAGAGGGGCAACAGGCCTTTTTATTAAGGCCCTTAAGTTCTTGACGCATCTTTTCAGGACGGTGTACGCCTTGCATGTGCTTAATTTTGCTTTGGTCGTTTAAGTGAACAACACAGAAGAGGCACAGTTCAATTGTATTAATACCTTATTACAATGAAACGAACAGAGTTACATCGTAACGCCTGCTTGTTGCAACCGACACGGCCTCCGGAACATGTTTATATAACGACACGTTATTTTTCTTTTCCTGGTATCACTATCCACGATTCGTTTAGACGACATCGTGCCACAAACGACTTAGCCCATTACGAGCATTTTAAATGTGGTTGTCAGAGCATAAAAAATAACAAAAAATATGTTGGGCTAGACATGTCGACTGTGGGCGCAGCATATATGACTATGAGAAGCTATAACCCAAGTTGCAATGGCGGTCTAACTAGCTGGAACAAATCAATTGGAATCTGCTTTACATTCTACAAAGGCCTGTTATTAGAAAGTGTATTGCACTACCGATGGCGTTTCAGTAAGCTTACCACTGAACTTTTCAGAATTGGATGACTCGTTTCAAGTACAAACATGCAAACAAGGTAGCCGAACAATAATAGGTACCTGGAAAGTGCCTAAATGACCAGTTAAACTACGCATAGATCGCTAAGACACTTCCCTCTAATCTCAAATCTCAAAAGGCCCTTCACTTGATAAAAGCCGGACAAGTTTGAGCATTACACACCATGTAAGCTAACTTTCCGTCGTTTGTCTCTAAGAAGACAACAATGACGTTTAATTCAAAAACAAATTCGCAGTGTGTTTTTTGAAACTCGCGTGTCACGATCTATCGTTCGATACTTTCGTTTGGGCGACAGTTGTCACGCCACCACCCCATTATATCAATAGATAGTTTTTTTAAGGGGAATGCCCCTGATTTTTTGTGATTATGAAGATCGTGATATCACGACACATTTCATGCAATAAGTCCGTACAAAGCGGGTTAGGTGTACCGAGTGTTTTGAACTTTAATCGGCTTCAGACATGTACGCTAAGTAGCTTGAAAAGACGAAGATTTCTGGAAATATACTTACGTCAAAATCTATGGCAAATAGCTGCCGCACTTTACGCACCCCTCAGGTTTCCGGGGAGAAGGCCAGCCACGAGTAGACTCGCATCTCCTTCGATTGTTTGAAGTATTTGCACGTACACTCGGTCCCTTGGGAGGGTAGGGAGACGACTAGTTTTTCAGTGGGTTGGAGTCCCACACTACCGGCCCAACTTGCAGACGAGTTCCCTGCAGTTGCGTTCGCGTGTGCAGGCAACAAGGCCAGCAGGTACAGTATTTCAGGACTTTGCGTACTTGCACTCTGACAGGTTTTTAAGAAACCTTGTCAGGCGGCGTCTGTTCAGAGAAATCAGGTAAGCTTAGTATGAGCACGCTACGGTTTGCCTGAATAGTATATATATATAGGCATTGTAATGTCCGTGCCTGTAACGACTGAGGTAGAAACCCGAGACGCTTTTCCACTAGACTACAGAGGGAGGAAATATTTTGAAAATGTATATATATATATATATATATATATATATATATATATATATATATATATATATATATATATATATATATATATATATATATACATATATACATATATACGTGTTTTTGCATGTGTCCTCCACGGCTACAATCGATATATATATATATATATATATATAGATCTAGTTATTTATACATGTATTAGATTTATGTGGCTTTGTTAGAGACTGTGTACGTAGGCAACGGCTCGGGGTGGGCTGGCACGTTTAATATTCGTTGTGTGATGTCGTCTCTGGACAATATTCATGACATGTTTGCCAGTCTTGGCTTAACCTTTACTTTTATGCTGCGTTCGTTTCATGCTGATCGTAGCCAGCAGGATTTACGGTATAATTTTTTATATATATTTACGCTTGTTATGGCTACAAGCAGTTTTAAAGCCTTACCTCCATCTGCAGCCTAGTGGAAAAGCTTCCCGGGTCGTTACAAACACGGATATTGCAATGCGCTATATTAGGGCATTCCGGGATAATTGTTTTTAGTAGAGCGGACATAATTTACGCTTGTCCAACAGAATCATAATTAAACAAGCCAGCATTGTCGGGATAATGAAGCTGTCCGTTTTCCATTTTCATATCAAAGGTAGTGACGCGGTTAGCTTTTTAGAATGTGAGTCGGTTAATATGTATGAAAGTGACAAATGTAATACTTAGCAAATAAACTGTACTGCGGAGGCAAATGTTGCAGAAAGCCTCGAATTCTCGGAAACATGTTATGTTGTGATCAATACTTCTTTCTGCATTGGAGTGCTTTTTGTGAGCGTGAATGTATCATTGATCACTCACCCTATCCTTTACGTCGTAACACTTGGGGAAAATGGCGGTTTCTGAAAAGCTTTGGCGTAACCTTGCACTAGTCTATCGTTTTTCACTGACGGCCGTCTTCCATTGTGTCGGCAGCGCTTGACCTTTTCTTGTCTGTGAGTCGTCAGCCTTTCTTTGGTGCGTGCGAGTGATTCTAGAGTGTTCGCGTTTCATTCAGTATTTTCAAATGGGCGTGGACATTTCTCTCCAGGGAACGTATCAGTCTCCGCCCTCCTGGCCCCTGCGTCCCTAGTGCAAGGCCGCAAGTCGTAGTTAGGACCAGTACAGTGTCGTAGCCTTGCCCGATGTCAATGGAGAACCGCTGGTAAAGAATTTTCTCTGGTCGCATGTTTCCCTGGTGGAAGCCGCCAATCACTCTGACACTTTATGGAAAGTTGTGCGGCTATTGAGCCCGGCCCACCCAGCGAGTATCCTAGACGCCGGCGGTATAAATATGTGAGCATATGCTAACTAGCGTGTTCTAGCTCAAGCTACTCGGCCGGCGTGCATAGTCAGTCTGGAACACACGACGACCGACAATTGAGGGAGTTTGAACGTCGGCTATGGTGCCACCTTACGGCAGAGCTTCCTCTCGAAATGAACGCTACCAGGGTTAAGCCGTCCGGCCGCGTCTTTAATCCCTCAATAGCCTGGTAGTCTCTTGAAAGCATATAATGTTTGTCATTATTATATGTAACAACCTGGTAAGGATTTCTATCGCTGGTAAGAAGATGAAATATTGCTTATCAAACTAGGTAGCTACTATCGGCTATTATCCCGGCTAGTTTCTATAAACAAACACGAAGCGGTTGTGTAGTTGTTAACGGCTTTCGTGTAAAGGATACCAACTCCAAGTCTTAGTAGTGGTGCGTAATATATACTCTAATAATATATTTCCCATACATAATATATTTCTATTATATATTCCGTGGTTTGCCTAATACCAGAGTTGGCAAGACAAAACTGTAATTCGTTGCTGTTAAATTTTGTTACCCAGCTAAGGTGTCAATAAAGAATATATATATATATATATATATATATATATATATATATATATAAGAACCGAGTGTACTATAGACTTTATTGGCCGGCGGCGATTTTTAATATCCTCTTTTCAGCCACATAAATACTATTATGCAGAATGATTTTTGCACTGCTGTTACTACAGCGCAGCAGAAAAAAAAAAAAGAAAACAAGTAGCTTTCGTAGTAGTCAGTGAAAGTCAACGGGATCGGGGCCAGTGGAACAGTCCATTTGGATACTCAGCGGGAATCGCATTATTTCGCCCATAGGTTTGGCACGGTGCCCAGACTTGATTCAACGCGCCTTCCAGTGACAATTTCAGCGACAATGTAGACGTCATGCCGTCGAGACATTGTATGAAAAACAGTCTTACATAAGCAATATGTTTCCTAATTTTGTCAGAATTCGATAAACTTTAAGTAATATAATTTAGTAGCGGTTTTATTCTTCGTCGACTGTGTGCATAGATATCGTGGCTTTTTAAGCCACACGAACTGCACGACGGAAATATCAGTTATAAGTAGACTTTATCAAAGCTGTAAATTTGATTGTAAGACTGTTTGTGGAATGACTTTATTACTTGCCTAAGTTTTCTGCTAGACATTCCGGCTACGGTCATTCTAGTCAAAACTCCTAAACAAGCTGCAGAGGTGCGTGTGTTTTATCAGGGCCGCGCCAGCACATTGTTCAAAGTACGTTAGGACTTGTAGCGTTTGTGCTGGCTAAACGAGCTAAATCACCAAGGATTAAAGGTTCCGTAGGAGCTCCACACAGAAATATATTATCTAATATTATTGCGCGTCAACATTTAAACGTAATTATGTCACAAACGGTTACCTAGTTCTGAGTGCATTCAATAACAATATAATATAGTGTATTATAATGTAATATAATGTATTATATAACCCACAAACATAATGTAATATACGAAAAATAAATCAAACTACTTTCGTCCTTACGCTGGCTAGTAATATAGTGTTAAAGAGTGCAAGGAAGATGAAACAAATGCAGATCGTATGTGATCGCGGCTACCAAAATATATCCTTTGTTTAGTCTCAGTCAAAACATCTATTTATCTGTTCTTATCTGTTTCATGGAACTTCTCTCGCGTGCATATATTTCTATAAAATTAGTGCACATTGTATTCGGTACCACTATAAGCCGTCCTAATTCCCAGTTTGTGTAGTTTAGACTCCAAGCGTTCGACATTATTCTTGTGAAATTTCGCGTGGATTGCTGTCATTTTTTCTTGATTGACTGACTGACTTTTCTGGTGACATTCAGTTCCTTCTGCTGAAATCTTATTTTTCCTTAGATATGCTTTGGAGACGATGAGCTTTGCTTCTGGCAGGCTAAATCTTCTCTTTAGACACCCAACGGCAACGGAAACAACGCCAGTAAAATAACCACGACGCCAGCTCCGGCTAGTGTGATGTATTTTGAAGAACCCTTCAGAAAAGTGGCTTTGATCTGGTTTAGATACAGAGTGGTCTTAAACTTCTCCGCTGATCTTCAGCCAAGATGCAGCATCCAGGGGACTGCTTTTCGCATTGCTTCATAGACAGAACCCCATAAATCTAGAGAGGTCTAGAGAGGTGTATGTCGTATTCTGACCGCTACTAACTGACACAGACACTACGACAATCACAATAACGGTCAGAATCAACAAAGTCGCGACTTCTGACATTCGAGTCGCAGGCTCCGTTGTGACCGACGCCTATTGCGGTCATGATCGCTGTCGTCGTCTAGTGAATGTAACATTCGGTAGCTGTGTTACGAGGCTACTTCTAATCGCAATGTACATAGTTTCGTTAGCGCTATACATTTGATGAGAGAAATCTGAAGTTTGTGTTGCTGTTTTTAGGGAAGTGAGCACGAGCGTCGAGTGCTTGTCTGAACGAAGCTAAGTAAGTGAAGCCATGGACGATCGTTTGTTTGATTAAGCAAATACCGCACGTAAATCAGTATTATCTGGTCGTGTGTGCGGCAAAATATCTAAATTTATCGCAGAACAAGCAGACACGGCAATTCGAAGGGGATAATCGTCACTCTGCAGTGATTAATAATAATCATAATTAATGTTAGCATATACTTTGTATCGTAATCGTAGTTTCTCAACACATCACCACAGTCCGATAATACCGGCGTTCAAGGGTGCGGACTCTCCATCATATTCTGCGCACATATATATCACTAGTGTATGCTACTGGGTGATAACCATTCTCCACAAAATATACCTAATCATTTATCAATCGTTATAGTGTTCAGTTCCATGTCCATACAAGGGTAATATCCGTGTATCGACTTGTTCAGCCAATATTGCTCGGTTTGTTTGGAAGTCCAGCTTATAGCTTCGTGAGCAAAATGCTGAGCCTTCAGTCTCGGCCTCTATTACAAGGTTCCAAATCTCTCGGAATGTTCCATACGAGACCAGTAACTCTGCATTGCAGGGTATTTCATCAAAATTATATTTTAATAGACGTTATTTCCTTCATAATTTTAAGGTTATCATTGCCAAGACGTTCCTCGGCGGCTTCAATATGCGCCTAACCTAGCAAGCGATTAGGCTTTGTAAGTCATACAAAGTTATGTACGGCGCAGTTGTAAAAAACGCTATACTACCATTGGGAGTATTTTGACCTTTAAGCAATATATTGTTGTCTTTTTGTCAGCAAACCATAGGTTGCAATAATCAAGAGATTGCTGCTGTAGATTTTGGACGAGCCTCGCTGATGTGTCTGCTGAATAAAAGTTTTAGAGTGGTAAAGGCGCCTCGAGGTAGGTTAACAGCTGAGTAATTCACGAGATGTTTAATCTATTTTTAACGGTTGATGCCTCGTCGCGTATGACCGCATAACATACTGCGTTATATAACGTATCTGCCGCACAACATTATGCATAACACATCTAGCGGAGGCATAAAATAGCCACGTTGTACAGTAAAAGTTCCTGAAAACTTTAATAGCTAACACTGTATTTTGCCGTATGCCTATTTAGGGATGGACAATAGACGTACTACATCTGTATTAACGCTTGCCTTACACGAGTTTTCAGTGTCTTGACAGCATCCATATAACTGCGTGTTATATTTAAATAAGGTTTTCTAACGTATATGACGCTCCTTATGGCGAACTTATTACGGTTTAGATTATCTTATGAATTAGTTAGCTCAGTGCGCCTGACACCTATTTTCTAGTTAAAGTCCCTAATCCAGGTCAGACGATGTACAGCAAATCAGCGATGTACTGAAATTGGGACAAGCAGCATTCAAATGTTAAACTTAAACACCAGGTATAGACCGTCGAATTATTGTGTTGACGCGTAGTTTCACAACTTAGACACATGATTAGCTACCATTCGTTTCTGCAGAGAAACCCAGGAAAATAGGCCTAACAAAAACAACGTCGAAAAACGGTCATTGCGCGTTTTGCTCGGCCGCGCATGAAACCGACTTTTTGAAATTTTGCATAGCTGGTTGGAGAAGACTCAAAAAGCGTTTTTCGGTCTGCTCCGTGTTAAGGTCATCCGATTGTGATGCCCATTGAGCTAAAGCAGCAGGCATCGAACTGACACCACAAAATGGGCATTAATCAGTCGGAGTGCGATTCGGTGGCAGTCACCTATCCGCGTTGAGACTAAAGCCTACAGCTCTCGGATAGACCACCGACATTACGACAATCGCCTTGCCTCCCATAATCCGGTGTTGGTACCGGGGGAGTGTCGTTGTAGTGAGTTTATACAATCTGACCAACTTTCCGTTTGCCCGAAACGTGCCCGCAGCACGCATATGAACTGGCTTAGAGAGACACGCTTTCGAACTGGCTCGAAACGGTACATTCGAGTTGCACTGCGCTAGGTTTGAAGTAATCGAGCTTTTCATCTCAATAACAAAAGGTTTCGAGTGAGTTTCTAAATTGTTTGTCCCTTGTGCTTTGTATTACAGGGCGACAAATTAAATGAAAACGACTCATCAGTTGTCATGCTGCTACTGGTCCTTAAATCAGGCATTAGTTGAAAAATTTAAATCTGACAGTAGGTATTGTTGTTGTTGTTGTCATCGGCTCCGCAGCTGGTAAGTTAGGACATTGTAAGTGTGTGTGCTAGTAAGTTAGTGCCGATTACGTCACTCCATCGTATCAAACTTCCGAACAAAGATGCCATACGTAAAACAAGTAAAAACGACGGCAGCGACAATGACGGTATCAGTAAAATCAGCGTTAGAGTGCACACAATAATCAAATAGCTTACAACTGCTACTCGTAGCAGTTATATGGTTGACGCTCGGTTCTGAAACTCCGGGCCATTGCCATGCGTAGGGTCAAATCCTGAGTGCTCGGGCGGCAGCATTTTCATCCACCTTGATTGTTGACATCGAAGTGTTGTTAAACGCATTGCCGCCGCATTCCTCTGAGAAATCTCAAACACTTTTTTCAGTATAAGATGGCAAAAGGGCTAAACACAAAATAGAAGTCGCATAAAACTGGCTTGAAGTGGCTGAGAGGTTTTGCCCCACGTAAAATCCTATACGAATCTTGAATCACTGACTGACTTCTGCTGGCATAGTTTATGGAGGAGGCGAGCAATACCTGCTACGCCTCTGACACTAGATCGTTCCCTCAGGGCTTGTGCGTAGCCACCTACCTAGCGCCTGGCCAGCCGTAGACATTTTCCGTCTTCTAGTCTCAAACCGCTTCCAGGATGGTGGTCGCGGTTGCCGTGACAGGTTGCCGCCTCCACAAAACTAACCCACAAAATACGACTCGTCAGTATGCCAACGCGAGTGAGCCCAGTGCAACTTAGACAGGAATATCACCCATGCGGCGACATCTTGTTATATAATGCTCGGTCACTTGGCATACATACACGGGATTACATATACAAAATAAAAATAAATAATATATATATATATATATATATATATATATATATATACAACCATATGTATAGACATGCGTACCCGTACACCATTTCGGTAGGATAGGACCTGGCCATCCGCCACACCGAACATGTTTCAGAAGTGCCTGTCGGAGTGCCTCAACGGGTGGTCAAATATGGATTTAAAGCGACAGCCAGCCGCTCCCCCGGCACGAAAAATCTCGTGCCAAGCTCACGAACAAAAAAAAACATGACGAAGGCAACGGTGCTGTGGGCGATCTCATATGAAAATGCTCGGTCTCCAATTCGATTTCGTCTGTGAACAAACGAGAGAGACAGCACTACTGTACTGTCTAGCCTATGTGTGTATGCATGCATGCAGTACTTAACACTATGTATGTGTGTGCATACTTCATAGTGCTATGTATGTATGCATTATATATATATATATATATATATGTGTGTACTACGCAGTACTATGTAGGTTTCTATATCGTCGTCGCCATCTTTACGGCGCCTGAGTATTTCAAACAGTGGTGACGGCAACATTTCCCCTTCAGACCGCTCGGCGCACGCGAAACACTCGAGACACGTCCCTAAGGACCGCGGCGTACCGATGGTCATCCGATGTGAAATCGTTCATCAAGCCGTTCATGCACTGAAAACCATTGACAGCCTGACAGCTCAGACCTGTGGTTGCGGGTGGCCGTCGCAGTGACGTTGCGCGGGAACGACGGGTAACTTCCTCGGCCCGGCTTCGCCTGAGTTTCTGGTTGCTGAACTAGCAAAGTAGAGCGGCGCGTTGCATACCGAACGAATGGAAAAATATCGAATACTAGAGCGCAGTGAGTGAGTGAGGGAGTGAAGGAGGAAGTGCGCGCAACAAGGGCATCTATGAAAGGCGATCGAAAGAGCATTATCTTGAAACTATAGTATCTGGTTAAAAGTGATATAAAAATACTACCATGTTGCAATATATTGAAAATAGGTGAAAATGGCATATATAAATTATACATTGTTATTCATAAAAGGGGCTCCGAACAAGCTATGTGCTTAATGGAGCTTGAAATTAATGTGTGCAATTATCTACAAGAAATGTCAATAAACAAACAGTTGAACAGTTGATGAGCGACTTCAAAGAAACCCCCGCCCTTTGTCCGTCGCCCCCCCCCCCCCCCGCATCACGTCGCTATTACAACGCGGCGCAACGCGGAATGTCGTTCACTGTGCTGTGGGGTGAATCATAAGGTGACACACAATCGAGTGGATGAACATAGAAAGACTAGAGCCACCAAACAAGCGTTGAGGTGCTACGAGGTTCTTATGTTCGAACTCCATAAGTGTAAGCACTATTCTACTTTGTTTTCGTGTATCGGCCACTCTTATGAATCACCGTCACACTTCTACGCAGCAGTGGCCAAAAGATAAAAAATCTAGAATGAGTTACGACGAACACGTGGTGCATAACGGAAACAACAACATGAGTAAGCATGGACAACAACAAGCTAGAGTAACAGGGTAGACTTATTGAGTAGATCAATAACAAGAATAACAGTAATCATATTAGGTCTAACGGTAGTAGTGCTCATACAGCATGCAGTATTTACAACAGTACTTTCATTTGGGATATATATATATATATATTCAATTGCAACTTTAGTTGGTCCAAGGGGCGACATTATTTACATTTTACAAGCCGATACCTAGAGATACCTACAAGAGTCAGTTTACTTGTGTGTCGAAATTTGCGCTGTTAGCGTTTCAAATTCCCAGTGCCCTGGCCATCTGCCACGAAAACATGTTTATTACACGATCTGTCTTGGCAATTTGTTTTGACGAGATGGTGTTACCGCTTCTGACATAGTTTAAACGAATTACGACAAAATTAATATAGAATCTACACAAACGGGCGCGAACAGTCCCATAAACATTCGCAACGGACATACGTTCTTTTCTCGAATAGCAAGCAACTCCTGGCGACTAACCAGCCAGCGTCGCCGCCGCCGTCGCTACCGCGACGATGGTGGTGCTGCTGCTGCCGCATAGTGATGATCAGCGACAGGCATGACTGTAAACAGGAGCGTACGTGGCCCAGCGTGCAGAAACATGTGTGGGCTTCGGAACATGCGCTGAACTGACTAGATGAAGTATTGTTAAACTCGGCTGACAAAATCTTCCTTCTTCTCATGATCAACCTATGTAATCCATAGAGCTGTCTACGTCCTGCAATTATCTGGGGGTTGGGGTAAAGGGTTATTTCTAACCGCAGGGGCTCCAATTCCGCGTGACGTTACCAATATCATCTGTGGACCACGGGCTTGCCCGCTCTCGTCAATAATTTCGTTTAACTATCGCTGTCTTTGCGGCATTTGGTGATATGTCATTTTCTTTAAACTTCCTCGAATTCCCGAGATTATAGAGCAGAAAAACGACAGTATATCTTCCGCTGGAGACCTCAATATTATATGTCTTGCAGAAGCTCTTTTAGCATCTTGCCCTTTTTGTCACTACCGTCAGAGTTGAAACGGCAGCTGAGGTCGCCTTCGGTGATTCGTGATGATTTCGGCGGAGGCATGAAGGGAGGCGACGAACTTGTTCAACGCCGTTTTGACACTCAAGACAGCCAAGGAAACGGCCAGGCGGGAGAGGTTTGAGCGGGTCTGTCGGGAGAGTGGTCGAGACGAGGAGCCGAAGGAGGGGAAGGGGGTGGGGAGCAGCCAGGCCCTCATGGTCTCGACGCACCCTCACAGGACGGATTACAAAATGGCATGCCCCTATCTAACCGCAGGTAGACATGCGGGATGATAGTCAGGGATAGAGCTGATTGAAGGAGAACGGCAGAGACGCCTCTCCCACGGCTTCGAAGTAGTGCCAAAGTAATACCGAGCCTGGGGGGTGGGGAGGAATCCGGGTTTAGTGGGTTTGCGAGTCTCACACTAGTCACGCAGGCTGCTAGTGGCGCATGTGCATCATGCATTCCCGAAACCTCCCAGAAGAAAAAAAAAGCTGAGCTTGCCGGTCACAACTGTAGGCAGCTACAGATCTTCTATCTACGCAGAGATGCATCAACAACATAAACACTAACGTCACAGTGAGATAGCAGGTAGAACAATGCGAGGTGAACCTTAGCCAATACTTCTCTCGACATACGCACCGCATGCTGGGCAGGCTTTCTTCTCGTAGATAGATGGAAATTCCTTCTTCTAGTCTACCGCAACCGCCCTCAGGAAGACTTGCCAACAAGTGGAATCCTCGCAACTCATAAATATGCAATTCTTCTCAAAGGAATGTTGCCGTTAGGAGTACAACGCCAACATCGAATAAGCGATCTGGTCTAGCTACATAGCTCCAGACAACTCCTTAGTAATTCAAAGGAACAGCCTGCAGAATAACAGATCCTGCAATGGCGGAGGGCGCCGCAATTACAGGACAGCTTAATCCTGTCTTCTAGTGAACTCGCCGTTAACTATTGCCTTTCGAGCTGGTGTTCCCAGCCAACGTTGCCAAATACGAGGTGTGTTCAAAACGTATCGCGACTTTTGAATTTTCGCGGGTTACGTATATTCGAATTTTGATTTTTTGTGGCGCTATGTTGGTACTCATGTCTCTCACTTATGCCGACAAGCTCGGCCATTTTGAATGTTCACTTAATTGTTGACAGCTGCTTTGCTTGCACGTGTTTTGGATCGTCTTCGATTTTTACCTATTCAAAAAATGGATCAAAGAACCTGTATCAAATTTTGTGTGAAAAACGAACTTAAGTGCGCGGATGCATTCTGAATGTTGACTGTGGCATACGGAGAAGCTACCTTGGACCGAAGCAACGTTTATCGGTGGTACAAAATGTTCTCAGAAGGCCGAGAAGATGTGAACGACGAAGAGCGTGCCGGACGCCCGAGCACTTCAACAACAGACGAAAAAATTAATGAAGTGGAGAAAATGGTATTGGCCAATCGTCGAATCACCGTTAGAGAAGTTGCTGAGGACCTAAACATATCGATTGGCTCGTGCCATTCGATTTTTATCAATGATTTGGGCATGAGACGGGTCGCCGCGAAATTCGTACCAAAATTGCTCAATTGCGACCAAAAACAGCATCGCATGAACATTGCTAATGAGATGTTGGACTCTGTCCGCGACGACCCAAATTTGCTCCAGAGGGTCATAACTGGTGACGAATCGTGGGTTTATGGTTATGACGTGGAAACCAAAGCTCAATCATCTCAATGGAAGCTGCCGCACGAACCAAGACCGAAAAAAGCGCGCCAAGTTCGGTCGAATGTGAAAGTTTTGCTGACAGTTTTCTTCGATTGCAGGGGCGTGGTGCATCATGAGTTCTTGCCACAGGGTAGAACGGTCAATAAGGAATATTACCTGCAAGTTATGCGCAATTTGCGCGAAGCAATCCGCCAGAAACGCCCGGATTTGTGGAAGAACAAAAATTGGCTTTTGCACCACGATAACGCCCCTGCTCACACATCGTTGCTTGTGCGCGAGTTTTTGGCCAAAAACAACACACTAATGATGCCGCAGCCACCGTATTCCCCAGATCTGGCCCCCTGTGACTTTTTCTTGTTTCCTAAACTGAAGAGGCCCATGAAAGGACGACGTTACGCTACGCTTGACGAGATAAAGACGGCATCGAAGGAGGAGCTGAACAAGATTAAAAAAAATGGTTTTTTGAAGTGCTTCGAAGATTGGAAAAACCGTTGGCACAAGTGTATAATATCTCATGGGGATTACTTTGAAGGGGACAAAATAGATATTCATGAATAAATGAATAATTTTTGAAAAAACACAAAAGTCGCGATACGTTTTGAACACACTATGTACACATCTTGCGGCCAAAAGGAAAGTTGACAAACCTTGCTGTGGTTGTTGTCGTGCATGGCTAAACAAAAACCGAGCCTAGCCTGGCACACTTTGATTTCCGCACAGCCGGGATACTAATACCTCTGGCGGTTAGCTAACCACGCAGGTAAACTTCCGACATCGGTCGGCGAAATCCATCTATTCGAAGGCACTTTACGGATTTCATACGGCTATCTCACAAATCACCAAAATCCAGATCCGCATTACCCTCTTGGAGGTTACGGCGGCATCGATTCGCTATATCCGGCGGTAGCGCCTACCTTTGCGGTATTGCTTCGGTGTGTCCAGCTCCTTCGTCGTTGTAACGCCACCCGCCCAACAGCTATTGCTGCTGCGGGCAACGCAGGCTAATTCAGGTCGCTTCGGCTGTCCACCACTCCATTGGGCCACCTGCCTGTCTACGCCAATTCTCGGGGGGCTCTCGTGCCTTATGGCTACTGACGCGAGTGCCAGAGTGCAACCCTGTGATAGGAGATGTTGCCTAGTGCAGGAGGAGATCGCTCCAGTCTATGGCCCTTCTTGATCTCACTAGCTGTTTATCACTCACTCTTTTGGTATTCACTAGCTCGTTAGACACTGACTCAAAGTGGCGCGGTGTTTCAGGGTACTTCAGCCGCCAATACTTTGTCCATGTAAAATATATATATATATATATATATATATATATATATATATATATATATATATATATATATATATATATATATAGTAATTTCGAATTTGCCCAATAAACTTTGAGGTCTAGTACAACTCGGCGAAAAATGATTTTTTCCAATGGAACGAGGAGCAGAAATGTCTTTGAATTGAAATGTCGCAGGAATTAGCGTAGCAGAACAGGGATCGGCTGTTCATGACGCTTAGGCTCATCTTGGCCAGAATGCGAAGGCATTTTGTTAGTTTCATGAGTTTCCGATGCAGTGGACGAGGCAAAAAGTACCTCGACACGAAGCTATAAGCCGCCCGTCATAAATTATCTAGAAGAATTTCTTCTTGTTCACATTTAAAGTAAAATTTTCTATTCAAAAGTAACAACACCGTGTGTGCACTTTTTATACATGTAAGTTAAGCTGGCTGGCCATTATCCCGATATTCATTTTCTGATTGTTGAACCCACATAGCAATTGCACTGTTCCTGATTTGCGTTAATTTTGATACCGAATGAAACGAGCTTGTGCTCAAAACTCGCTATCTATGAGATCGCGGATATGTCAATGTGGTGGATGGCCTCAGGATAAGTAGACAGAAGAATATGCAGGGTGGAGCCGGAGAGATGCGTAGGACTATCGATGGGGCTGAAAATAAAACTATATTGTTTTCATTGCCGCAGTTGAGGAAAAGAGCTCCCATTGACTCAGCAATGGACGTTTCCGCAATACGGTATCCCAGTCGATACGGGGTAGATTGAAGTCGCCAAAGATGGTCGCGGGTGCATTAAACGGACAATAGAAATTGATAGCGTGACAGCATTCGTGGATCGATTGCGTGCCACAGAGACTATCACCGGAATTCGATGCATTAAAACAGCAGAGGCGAAACATATTGCGCGGAGTTAGTAGATCGACTGCGATGTGTTCGCCAAGTATATCACACGATACAGGCATAACGTTTAGTTGAGTTGAGACTAAAGTATTGCATTTAGAAACTCCTCTGCTCATTCTCAGAGCCACGATCCAGCTTAAAGCATCAGAAGATATTGCTAAAAGAAAGCTTGGCGTCAGTTACCGGTTGAACCAGGTCTCGTACAGAAAGATGAGATTAATAATGTTGGATACACTGTAAGGAAGAACACAATCGATGGCTACTGTTTTCCCGCTGAGCGAGTGTTCAGCTAAAAATAAAAATGATCCTGCACAAATAGACAAAACGACGAGAATGCATTGTATTTGAAGCGAAGTTTCCGGAAAACTGAAAACGAAACATTAAGTTTGGGCACAATGTTCTGACGAAAGCCCAAGCCCGTGACGCCGGGGGCAATCCGAGTGATCAAAACGCGTTTCCTTTGTTCCCGGTAATGGTAGGAAAGGAATTATCGGCCACAGAGGTTGTGCCAATGACAGCTAGAATACCAATAGAGTGAGTCTTAAATAGCTAGCAAGATCAAGAAGGGCCCATAGAGTGGAGCAATCTCCTCCGGTACTAGGCCACGTCTCCTATCACAGGGTGGTTGCACCCTGGCACTCGCGTCAGTAGCCATGAGGCCCGAGAGCCCCCTGAGAATTGGCGTAGGCATGACGATTGCTCTCCGAGCGTTTGCGCTTAATCGAACGCGAACCATCTTTGCTATAAGTGCTTACAACACACAGCGGCTCTGATCATTGCCGGTCACGCTGTTGAGTGCGCTAGATTTCAAAAACGTTCCGAGTGGCTTCTTGACCGATCGAGGCATGGTTGGGGTTGCGTAAAGCATCGTAGAGAGGCTGACATCAAACGGGTAGCGCAGGGTTCAGGCCTGCACTCGGACAGCCCAGACCGGGAGCGATCATTTTGAGACCTAGTGAGTTGATACAAGCCAAGCACAGTCAATTTAAGCAGCTGCAGCAGCCGTAAAAGTAAAAAACAGTTAGCGTACACCACATAGATACAGATAAAAATGAGCACACACATATATACTCAGAAAAAGTCGTATTCCAATACGGAACCTTTAGTCTACAATTGGAGTCTCTACCTCCGAAATGAATCGCCCCATTTAATACAACAGTTCCGTCTCCCCCCCCCGTGGCTACCTGCGCTCTAAAATGTTTATATTTCAATGCCCGCTTGATTGGAAAGGATGATCGCGTTCAGTTGCTCAATTCATACACCGCCTTGCATAAGATTGATTTAATTTTTATAACTGAAACACGGTCAGTTGTAGGCGGAAGACATGTTACAAATAGTGAATTAAGCTGTAATAATAGGTATTCAGTACTTCGGTGTGATCGAGGCTCTCGAGGAGGTGGTGTTTGTATATTAGTTAATGTTATGTTAGTTAGTGTAAGTTGTGTGAGTTCAAGTTAGATGATGATATTGAAGCATTAGCGCTAGACGTGTTTTCAAAATCGTGTTCAGTCAGGATGGCATATTTTTATGCTACAAATGCTGGATCGCTGCCGGAGCGCAAGAATCGCATAAAAAAGATGTGATTATATTGAGAATATATGTGATAGTGCTTAACCAATTCAAATTGTTGGCGATTTTAACCGTCCAAGAATTGAATGGCAAAATCTGTCTCTTTTAGAATTTCAAACCAGGCTACTTTTACAAAAGTTTGTGAAACAAACGGCTTATATCAGCAAGTGCCTGAAATTACGCGTCCACCAGTAGATGCAAGAGATTTAGTCGACAATGTTGGGCCAGAATATAGTATACACTTAAGTGGTTTATCAATTCATACAAACAGTCATCTGTCGAATGAAACAAGCTCAACTTTTACACCAAAAGAAGACCCCAAAGAAACATTGATTGATTCGGTTCTTACTACCGATCCAGGTATAAGTCTTTTATTCGATTCCGAATATCTTTCTATTGAGAAGGGAGGGTATAATTTATTTAAGGTTGATTGCGACTATATCATAGAAAAACTGACACTTGTACCATGGAGGCATATATCCTTAAACTGTGATACCGTAGATTATATGTATAATTGTTTTTTGTTTATCAGATGCACGCTGTGATCGATACATTTATTCCCAAACGCACCGGCAAGTCGAAAAATGACACTAGACTTTGTGAGTATATCTCTAGCCTAGAATCACAAATTGAAAATGGCGCGAGTCCGCGGTATGGTACCAAACTGCGTAAGGCAAGCAGAAGGCTTCGGGTATTGGAGGAATCCAATCTCGATTTTAAAGATTCTAAGTCGTTTTTAGGTATGCCAATAAGCGCTTAAAAGGAAAAGAGGACATAGCGGCACTAAAAACAAGTAATGCGGTTATCACTAATGACATCTCCAAAGTAGATGCTTTTAAAAATGTATTTTCTTCTGTTTACGTGCCCCAAGCAGGTCCAACGAAAGCACTTATTTTCTCCTCGTCAACGTCATCAAGGTGCGCGTATTTATTTGTGTCAGAATATAGTATCTTAAAGAGAATAAATCAACTTCTATCGAAATGTAACCTCACTCCAGACTGTATCCCTTCATAAATTTATAAAAAAAAGTAGCGCAAGTTATAACTAAGCCATTAACTTATGCTATGTCCCACGAAGATGGTGTTGTTTCTGATATTTTCAGACAATCCGTAATTACGCCTGCACATAAAAAGGGATCTAAGTCGAATGTTGATGGCTATAGACCTGTGGCACAATCATCTATAGCGTGTGTATTATTTGAAAAATTACTTATGGATCATACATTTAACTTCATGCAGTCTGAGGGAGTGCTTGACGAGCAGTTCCTTACTAAGGGCAAATCCACAGCAACGCAACTAGTTGAAATGTTCTAAGATTGGGCCATTTATATTAACAAAAAGAAAGCATTTGATTGTATTTACTTTGATCTTTCTAATTAATTTGAGAGAGTAAACCATTTTAAGCTTTTACAGAAACTAATTGACCTAAATATAGACAAGCACACTATTTTATGAATATCAAGTCTAACGAATCGGAGGTTTTATGTGCGGGTTAAGAACAGTTTTAGTCGGTATGGGTTATGTCCCTCGGGCGTGCCTCAGGGATCATGTCTAACCCATTATTATCCTGTATACTCATCTTAGATCTTAAAAATGTTATACCCAGAACCCTTAAGCACAAACTCTACGCAGATGATCTTAAACTTTATGGGCCATCCGGCACACAGGCCGAGAGGGAGATTTCATAGAGAACAATTGACTCCATCTCCGATTGGTGCGCCAAAAATGATATGATAATTTCGGTCCCTAAATGCGCCGTTGTGTGCTTGAAGAAGGACCACGTTTACATACTTGATGGACAAGAGATACCCAGAGTAAACAGCATTCGCGATCTTGGGGTAACGGTAATATCGGAGCTAGATTTTAACATTCACATCATGCAAATTATTCTATCTGCTAATCTCTTATATAATATGATATTTCGTTGTTTTATTATCGAATGTCCAATGTTCTATATTCGCCATTATAATAAGCTTGTAGTCCCCAAATTCATCTACAGCTATGAAGTCTGGCGGTCGTATTTGAAGAAACATATTGATGCAATTGAAAAAGTTCAGTCTAAATTCCTTTGACGTGTTGCATTGAGATGTAAGGTAGATCGTAGCAGTTTTCACTTACTACTTATATCAGAGCGACACTCGAAAGCAGATTTATATATAAACATATATCACGCAATGGTACTATTGCGCCCAATTATATGGTAAATTGGTAAATTGTTCTTTTTGTTTCTTATTGTGTGTTGTATATACTGAATATATGATTTTGTAAATAGCCATATATACTCTTTGAAAACAACAAAGGATATATATATATATATATATGGAAGAACGCGAAGATATTTGATTAATTAATTGATCAATAATGAATAGTAATGAAGAAGCTTCTCCATAGTAGTTTAATGGGTAAAAGGAGTTTGCTTAATACGTGAAAAGTAATACTTAATACTTGCAAACGTGAGTGCATTCATTCATAGGCGCAAACAGGCTTCCTTAGACTCTCTACTAAAACTGCATGTCCAGTTTCCACCATGACCAGGAGCCAACACTTCTGCTCTGTCCTGTAAGGCGCTTCACTCACACGTAAGTTAGTCGACAGCAGCGGTGGAAAAGGTAATTCAATGAAAACCTTAAGGTCAACCTGCTAGTTTGCCTAAGTGCATATAGCATAGTGCGGTCCGCCTCTGGCACGTTTTAGGTTGAACGCAACAGATTGCTGTCGTGACTAATCGTTTGTCGTGGTGGCGAAATCCTTCCACAGGTTCTTTTTGTAGAACCCGTACTTCTGTATACAAGCTGGGCATCCGCAACAGACATATATGAATAAATATATATATATACGGAAGGGCTAGATGAGGAGAGATAAATGACCCTTGCAGGTGGATTTCATTATTAAGGTCTAATATTGAAAGCTCTTGTTTCAACAACCTTTACTGACCAATTAGCAAGCGATAATCATTTAAGTGCGTGGCACGCATCGACTGTTTTCTAAGGCTCTCTTGTGCAGCTGTTGTCGTTGTTGTTGCTGCTGTTATTGTTGTTCCAACTCAGAGAACGCCTGTTGTTGCGCTTTTGGTGCAGTTGCTTATCCGGGTGCGCCACCTACAACAAGCGTTGTGACAGCATAGAGTCTGTATCTCCGCTAGTCGAATCTGCGGTAATATGTTTGTGGCTGCCCCCGTGTTGTCAACAGGCAGGCAAAATAGCTCTCAAGAGAAATCGAGCTAGAGACAAACAGAATAAACAGAGTAAACAAAGGGAGAAGGCTGCCGAGGACGAGATCGAGCCGCAAGGCTGCATGCAGCGCTATTGTTACCGCCGTGGGGGCAATTTTATTTCCTCCGACACCCCCTTCTCCCAACGCCGGGGGTGGTTCTGGTAGCGTAGATGGCCGTTTCTCTAACCTTGGCGTCGTGCCGCCACGCGTGTCCCTTTTGTGTTCTCTTCTCGTAAACATTTTGATCTAACATCCACCTCCATGCACAATTTACGTCGGCTCTACCCCTTCCTACCCTTCCCCCCCCCCCCGCCCGGAGCACCCCCGCCCTTCCCTGCCTATATTGAAACATGCAGTCTGCCGCGACCATGCCTGTTGCGACCAACGAAATGTGGAGGAGAACATGGAAAGAGTTCCGACCAAACGTGTCTGGCTTGCTTTTGCTTCATACAGCAGCCGCAGGACGCAAAGGGCTGGAGAGGAGCAAGGACTGAACTGGTCTGAATGCCGTTTATAATGTTCGTAAAAATACAGCCGCCAACATTGTAATGTTGTCGTTTGCTATGAATGCGTATTTGAATAAAAGAGACCAAAATGTGCATTTGGTAACAGCACACCTGGCCACAGCGTCACTGTATGGCTGATGCAGAATGCGACCGAAGAACAAGAGTGTACGCACCATCACGACCTTCACCATGCAAAAATGGTCAGAAAAGCAGCTCTTCTGACATTTCCCTATATATATATATATATATATATATATATATATATATATATATATGTATGCACTGCAGAGTGTGCAAACGTATTGCAAATGATTAATAAATCATCACAGTATTTTCTATATATATATATATATATATATATATATATATGTATATTTATATAAGTGTGGGACTTAGTTGTATTCACTGCCTTGTACCTTTGGTCTGGTTCAATGGCCAGGTACCTAGTACATGCCTATTACCCCGCAGAGCAATGCGGAGCACTTGAGCATAAATCATTACAGTACTTCTCTCGCCGTAAGTGTGACAGGTGGATCAGTAAGCACTACATATAATACACAAAATACACTTTTTGCATAGCTTCATAGTATTTACCTGTATATTTTAAAATTGGTTGCAATATACACTACATGGAAAATTGCTTGGCTTAACTCTACACTCCTATTATGCTGGTCACGTTTCCTCTCTGCACGGGCAATAATGAATTGTGTCTCGAGTATGTCCTCATTTGCGGGTTATTGCGAGCCAGCCAAAAGGCCGAGAAGAGTTACCAAATTACTTAAACTTACTAAACAGAATTGCTTGAGTCTATTAGCATGTAGTATATTCGGCTCTCGTTTTTATTTGTAACAAAGCACTATTTAAAAAACACCCACTCCTAGTGACAGGAGTGACCTCTTTTTTGAAACGTAAAAAAAAGAGGGAAGAACAGATCTACAACACGGTGTTACGCCTGCATGTATTCTAAATTTTAAAATGCGCTTGACGCAAGTTTTCCGGAACGCTTAAATAAGCTAACCACATCTAAAAAACACCTATCTTTATTCGTTCAAAATCAGCAAGCGATTAAGCACGCCGCAAAATAGCCGCTATATACCACGTAGCGAGCTGCCAGGCGCATCGGCAATCTTTGCACTTTTCGCCTGGTGGGACGGTCGCTAAAGTGTTTAAATCGCATATATTAAACTGCATTGGAATTATGTAACATCTTGAAATGCAATGTTATTGCGAAATAAACAATATGTTATGTTAATTGATTGTAGTACCAAAAATAGCCGTGTAACAGGGAGCCAGAGAAAATAATCGCTCCGCATGTGTGAAAACTTACAGTACTAACTATTCTGAAACTCCCTGCTACATAAATGCCGGAAAACGTGCTCTATGCTAAAAATTACGTTAAGGCTTGCATAGACGATGTGCATTGTAGATTGAGCTGGTACTCAGGTTCGACCATAAAAGGTTCAGGCGCGTGGAAAACAGTAATGCGCGCAATGATGGCAGATTGCTGTTTGAAAGAGGCTGGGTTTCCTGAATTGCCTAAACAACGGGTTACGGGCCTTGTCTTCAGGGATCAGGAGGGCAAGAAGAAAATTACGTTTTGCAGTGCTGCACGCAAACCAGCGAGGCATCAACATAGCATGTGCTGCCTTTATTGTTGTTCTGGTGCTCGCTGACAGCGGCAATCGTGCCTGTCCCGGGAGAAAAATGTTGCGTGTGACAGGGCTTCATTTCTATCACATTTCTATACATTATCATGGAAAGCAATTGCGAGGAGCTGCAGTTCTCTACAAAATAAGATTTTACTGCGGCGTTGTCGTTATGTCCCGGGAGAAAAACTTTGCTGGATTTTAGTAGCCCAGGCAGGGGCATTCTTTTCTATCACATTTCTATACATTATCATGGAAAGCAATTGCGAGGAGCTGCAGATTCTACAAAATGAGATTTTACTGCGATGCTGTCGTTATTAGTGTAATTGTCAATGTTAAGTATTTGTTGGACGTTCGAGCAATCAGCTGAGCTGTGATAGGGTTTCAGTTTCCTCTCTCTCTCACTCTATATATATATATATATAATATATACAGCGTATATATGCTTATGCCCTTGCATTGTTCTATACTGAGAAGGGTGCTTAACATCAGGATACGTTCAGCAGGCGGAAGAAGACAATTGAACAGAGCACTGCTTATGTGCTAACTGAATTAGCAGTATCTCTCTGATCATGCATACTAGGAAATCCTTTGAAAATCAGATGATAGCGAGACCCAATTCCGGGCGCTTCTGTTTAACGCTAATGAGGGGACGTTACAAACAAGTGTTACATGTGATTCTTGAACGATATTTGTACCGGGTGGTCTATCTGATACTGGCCTACTTTGACTTGTGTTGCCGGAGTTTAGGAACATGTAGCTATGATAAGAGTAGCACAGGCACATACAACTATATAGCTGTCAAATACACAATTTAGCAGATGTGCAGATTCTAGAACTTTCGCTTGATGTAATTTTGAAGTTTCATTTTCTAGTGGAAAACACTTCACCGGAATGACACAAATGAGATGATACCCGGCATGGATGAACGAACATGGTAGGAGATCAAGATCACTCGATCTCAAACAGCTCCCATGTGTCCGTAGATGACTGTGTGACGTGTCGATCCCATCGACAGCCGCAAAATGGGCATAGAACGCATCAACGCAATGAATGATTTTGTAAGTCAATCTTACTTTGTTTAAATTGAACATAAAGTTGCGGCAAAAAATCTAACAAAGAACTACTTTAAAAAATACTATGAGAAAACCGTACTCTTTACGCGGGGAAGCTGAACACCAACACAAATAAAAAAAAGTGCGTTTTCGGAACGTAAACGATTCTGCGCAAGAACGCGGTTTGTGCGCCCTTATAGGCGGACCGGAGACAGGACAAATATGCTTAAGAACTACACTTACTAGTGCTTTTTCCGTACATCGCACAGCATGGTGGTGAAAGTCTTTCACCGTCCAAAGACGCGTATTGTAGACGTTAACACGTTCTTCATTATTTAGGCAAATAATTAACATCTGTTTACACTGTTAAGTCGTATAATCTGCTAAGTGCTTTCAATTGGCACAATTTGCTAAGTGTTTATGTTACGTGTAGGTAGCAGCAGAACCACTTGCAGTTGTTTTGCTGCGCATATGTTTAATAGAAGAATACATGGAAGAGTACATAAGGTGGGGCTTGGGCAGATGATTTGTTTTGTAATCATTGTAAGTCGTGCCCAACCATCAAATTAATGGTGCGCATCAACTTGTTTTGCCCCTTTAGGTCCACAGACTCAATTTTACAATTCCTACTTTATAAGAAAGACACTCATATTGTTTGGTGCTACTTCGCATAAAGCAGGGTAGGTGTCGGGAGGCACGCCTGTACCGATTGATTCCCTATGTGACCTTGCTTAGATCCATCGGTTTACAAACAGACGGCTTGGCGACGGCCTGTAGCTGGTCCCTTTATAGTTGGATACATTATCACGTTGCATGTGTGTAGGCTGTGTCTATACGGCAGATGGTATCAGGAACCTAACAAAGTTGTCCGTTCGGACAGCCATGATATTATGCACGCTTTAAGTGGCATACGTAGCTGCCTACGGTATCCAAGTGACATAGAAACATCTTAACACTTGGCATTTATGGCAGTTGCATAGGGCAAAACCCGCTTTCTTAAAGCGCACACTTGGCCTTCTGTTGCATGTGCGCAACAGATTAGTATTCATGCTCGCGGGCTCAATATCATTTATCGATGAACTAGTAGACTGCTTTAATTGGCCGCAATCAGCCGTCCTGGAAAACGTTCGGCACGATTATTCTTAAAAAATGTCTCTGGTTTCCAGAGAATTTTATTTCTCATCAGCTATGACTAACCAGGCCTGGAAGGAGTCCCTCTGCCCACCTCACCACTCACTGCAGTGTTCACGAATTTCATCATCTATGATGCCAATCTGCTGGGTTTCATGAAACCCGAGAGGACTGCAAATGCCGTCGTTGTGGCTGTCCATATTTCCCCTGTCACCTACCCGCCTGTACTGAATCCGTATCGCTCTCTCAGCTCAAGCGAGAATACTCATAAACTATGTTTACCATGTTTAGTATATATAATATGTTTATATTTACTTACCCAACCAGAGTGCATTTTAAGTAAATAAAAATAAAATCAGGAACGTTTAAGATATGTGTGTTTAGTCACGCTTCCATTTATAAAGAAAGGGACTTTATCGGAAAAGATCATTTTCTACACACAACCGGCATCATCTCGGAAACCCAGTGGACTATGTTTAGCCACTCCTGATAGCTTATAGGATTGAATCCTTGCCTAAGCTGAATCTTGCATGGAAACATCTTTAGATTTGCGCTCAAACTTCACCAGGAGGAGGTGCGCGAATGCTTCCGTTGGGCACGTCGTCGAACCGGCCGTTTCCGGTTATTGTTCCACACTATCGGGCACAGCCGACAAAATTTTCAGCTGAACAAACGCTTAGTGGCTTCGTATTAAACCTGTCCAGAGAAACTTTTACACAAGTTTACGAGTAGTGAGAACACACATAACAGTCTGGTTATGCTGACTGTAATATGCCAGCATTCCCGTACAGAGTTTTCTTAGTCATGATAAATGTTGAACTTCTCTTGAATAACCTGTTCCAATGGTTTTGGCAGGCCTACCTTTTCCGTTTATGCGGAGAGTGGGAATGCCAGCTGGTTAAACAGGCACTATATATATATATATGTATATATATAGGCTAGGCCGAGACCACTTCAGAAGTGTGCCCCGAGCAGAGGCCGCGTTTCCACGTTGTATGTCAAGATCCAGACGTTGTCTAAAAAAACGACGATCTGCTATGACCAGTTGACAGATTTAGCAAAGACAGTCTTGCATAATATTCTCCTGTGATCGTTTTACAGCTCTCAAGGTAGTCGACCAGCATTATTCTACGTTGGTCTTAAAAAACTTTAGCCATCACCTTTCCGGTCAATGCCGTTGTCCGCACCCTCTTCGGAGGTCCTTCATCAGGTGCACACCATTGGCAAGATGCTTCTTGGGTCTCGGGAGTGTAGTGATGAACCCGGCTTTCATCGACGGTCATGAATCTGCACCAAAAATCCGACAGATTGTTCGACATTTTGGCCAAATTTCGCTGTAAAGCCAAAACAGGCGCGTCTTTTTGGCCTTGGTTGAGCAAATGCGGCAGCCATTTTGCTCTAAGCTCTTTCATCTTCAAGTTTTCGTGTAGGATAAAATGCACACTGCCTAAACTAATCCCTAATGCCTCCGCTATTTCCTTAATGTTCATTCGCTTATCTGTGCCAAGAATTTTTCGCACTTTCTCTACGTTTTCCTCATCAGTTGCCGTTTTTGGGCCTCCTAGACGTATTTCATCTTCGGTGCTCCTGCGACCTCTTTTTAACACATTAATCCAGTTGGAAACAGTGGCAAAACATGGCGCAGAGTCACTGTACGTCTCGTCTAACTCAATTTTTACTTGGGTCGCATTCCAACCTTTGAAATAAAAATGCTTGATAACCACTCGAAACTCTTTTTCTCCATTTTTAAAAATCACGCCGATACGTTGCACGGGAAAAGCTATCAAACGAAATCGCAACGGCCAATCATCATAATATATTGAGTGCTAGCAGTCGAAAAGTTGCAGTTCCTATTAGCGGTGAAAGCGTGCCAAAATTCGAATTCTAAAAAGCTCATTCTAAGAACTTATTGAACTACCTGTAGCAAAGTGCCGACTTTGCAAATCAGCTGTCTGGTCCAAACTCCAGGAGCGCCCAGGGTCTCAAACACGAGAATTCGCGGCGATTTCCCAATTGATGAGTATTTTCTTAGCTTGCTGGTCTACGTAAGCTGGGCTGCATAACTAGCTTCGGATGCGCCGCCACCGACCATAGAAGGTGCTAGGGAGTCGGTAACGGTTGCATCCTAAACCAGCATTTTGCCTCGCTCGAATGGTGAAATATGTATATATATAAATATATATATATATATATATATATATATAGATATATATATATGTATGTATATATATATATATATATGTATGTATATATATACAGGGTCATTCATATTGTTGTGCACGCATTTCGAGGTTTGATAGAACTCGGCAAGAAAATAAGTTTTCCCTATGGAGGGAAGACGTAGAAACGTTTTGTTTAGGAGAGAGAGTGAAGTTTATAAAAGTAGTTTTTCTGCCTTTTTTTCCTACATAGTTGTGCAAAATCTCTGTTTGCGGGAGAACCAGTCAACGCATGAAGGAACCGATTACACCGGCGTGTTCGGAGGAAAATTCTGCACAACGGAAGACACTTTACTAGCTTGCGTAGCAAAAAGCTAATACCCAGATTGAGGAAAGTCATGAAAAGTCGATATTTTACGTTAACGCGTTTTCATGAAAAATCGTAAAAATTTTCCATTGCGATCAAAAATGTACGTCCGAAAGACCACTCTCACGCAATAGCAAATTTAATGCCCATCATTTTCGTATCAAGGTGATGGTGCTGCGTTACGTAGTTGTCAAGTCACTCAGCTTTTTCGATAGCCATATCGAAAGCCAAGGCATGCATATTTCCATAGGGCGTATGAGAAAGTTAGGTACATATTTTGAGGTTTGGTAGAACTCAACAAGAGAATAAATTTTCCTAGTGGAAAGAGGGAGCGGAAACGTCTTGGCAAATTTTTACGGTTCTGAGCGTGAAAACTTGCACGTAAAACATAACAACTATGACTGTCGAAAAAGCTTAGTGACTTGACAACTACGTAACGCAGCACCATCACCTTGATACGAAAATGATGGGCATAACATTTGCTATTGCGTGAGAGTGGTCTTTCGGACGCACATTTTTGGTTGCAATGGAAAAATTTTACGATTTTTCATGAAAAGGCGTTATCGTAAAATATCGACTTTTCATGACTTTCCTTAATCTGGGTATTAGCTTTTTGCTACGCAAGCTAGTGAAGTGTCTTCCTCTTCTTTTTTTTTCTCCGAACACGCCGGTGTAATCGGTTCCTTCATGCGTTGACTGGTTCTCCCGCAAACAGAGATTTCGCACAACTATGTAGAAAAAAAAGGCAGAAAAACTACTTTTATAAACTTCACTCTCTCTCCTAAACAAGACGTTTCCACGTATTCCCTCCATAGGGAAAACTTATTTCCTTGCCGAGTTCTATCAAACCTCGAAATGCGTGCACAACAATATGAATGACCCTGTATATATATATATATATATATATATATATATATATATATATATATATATATATATATATATATATATATATATATATATATATATATATATATATATATATATATATATATATATATATATATATTACGGCTACCTATTCACGAAAAAGTGTCGTAGAATATACGTGTATGGACCTAGTGTTTGCAACTAGATTACGGCGGGCAACACAATACGCCAGCAACTCATTGGAAGGATCATTTTTAGCTAGCCGTCCAGTATTTAACGTCACGCCCAGCTTCTCAAACGTTAGGTAATCTTTAATTATTCCTGTTGTTCGACCGGTTCTCTTCTCGGGTCGTGGCAGTGACCTCCTTCATTGTGCACGCCACGTTTGCGCCGACGAATTGCCCATAATCGTGGAAATCGTAGTCTTATTGACGCACTACGTAACGTCGTAGTGGTATTCAGTCAATCTGTCAACACAGCCCCGTAAATCGGATATAATGAGATGATTAGTAAGTGTGTCGATGCGACAAAACTCTCTGTGTACGCTTGGTTTGCCTAGGCTAGCTCCTTGGTTAAACCGTATGCTTTCCGACAAGGCTCTTTGCCAAGCCCAAGAGGCCGGGAAGAGAGATCGACAGTCCTGGTGGAAGAAAGTGCTTACACACGCATGTGCGCGGGAGAAGGCGAAAGGAAGAGATTGCGATGAATTTTCGGAAGCCACCTCACGCAGTATAGAAGATTACAGAACCGGAAAATCCGTAAACTCCTACACAAGAAGAGCACAGCTAATTTGCGCGCAGACTCGGCAGGTTTTGTAGTTTTTTTTCGTTCCTTTTGTACCTTACAATTATTAAGCTCTAGTTTCACATTTATTTAAAATTCTAAATGTCGACAGAAAGCGTGAACAGGCTTGGACTGCAGACGTGAATGTTTTGGCAATGTTGTCACACATCTTAACGCATTTAGCCGACAAGGTTTCGTCCATAGCTGTCGTTAGTGAATGCGATGTACAAAACATTGGCTAAGTGGTCAATAAATCTAATTAAGAGCAAATTTTTAGTTGAGATAATTTGTAACGACACGTGGCGGCATAGCGCAGACTACGCACTCAACAAATGGCACACTTGAAATGACACATATTTTTGTGACTACCAAAGATGCCGTGCCACAAATACACAAGTCATTAAAGCGTCATTTGTTAGCAAGAGATGCCTTTCGCATAGCTCCAGTGAAATAAAAAACATGACTGAAACATTGCAAAGCTCACATAGTCATGTTTATAAATATGCAACATTTGCTGGACTAAACAAATAATACTACAATAACTCTCACATAGAGCTAGATCAAAACAATTTTAATGAGCTGCTAAACTTTGCAGTATGGCCGGAACGTGCACACACACTAGACACGGTGGAGCTTGTTAAAACTGAAAAGGGTTTTTGACCCAAAATTAGGAAGACAGAACGCAAATTGTGGGTGAGAGTTAGGGTAGAACGTAATCCGCTAAGCCGTGGCTTTTCCTAGCAAAACAACTACTAACGAATCTTCTGATAAACGACTGCTGCAAGTGGAAAACACGTTTTCGGAGGTTGTTCGTATACGAAAAGGAAAGCACCATCAAAATAGCGAGAACATATACAAAGCGCGAACGTAAACCGGCTGCGCAGAAGAGGAAGTTCCCCAGACCATTATGCCAGAATCTGTCAGTACAGATGTATTAACTTACGAGCATTAAAACTTGATGTAAATTCCGTAGTACTACGATCTGACACGATTATTTATGTTTCAGGGCTGCAGAATTTAGTTTATTAGAATTTATTCATCTGGAAACAGGACTACTTAGTTCTAATAAACTAAGACGGTCTTGGCGATCTAGCTGAGTATCCAGATACTGACTAGTATCAGATGAAAGCTTCTTATGTCATTCATTATAGACAGGTTGAGCCAGCACCGTGAGAGTGTTAAATTTATTGAGGAAAAAAGCTTTGTCAATTAAAACGTATTTTACCTAGTTTGTAGTATTTGTTTATTTAGGAACTAATCATATGATTACGAATGCAATCACTGCATCTGACCTTTGTACGGCAAACTGAAGGAGAAGGTCTAAGGCGATATGGCTTGTTCACTTTTATTCAAATCCCGTATCTGTCGGGCTTGTCCTGCATGGGGTATGGCCACTTTATTTTAGGAGAGACATTATACCATTATACCTACAAGTACGTTACGAACACGCTTTGACAAAAAAAAATACAACCAAGACTAAGTTTAGATTTAGCCGTGGGTGTGCCTACACGGCCCCACGATCGCAAACCTAGAATTAGTGGTAAAACATTTGAACCTGTAAATATTCATACAAATATCCAGGTGTAGTGTTGATCTCGCAGCGCTCCGGCTCTAGCCACTTGAAGCAAACGCAGACGAAGGTAGCCAACCCGCTAAACCTCTTTGTCTCCTTGGATGAATGAATGGATTGGATTTATTCAGCGCAGTAGTTGTACATATAATAGTATGTTTCCGAAGCGATTTGCCGTATTTCGTTGAACTGTCCTCTATAGAAGTGATCTTTTCTTTATGTTTGTCCTGACGGCATGCGTTTGTATCTCATGCCCATTTCGACATTCACATGGCTTATATATATATATATATATATATATATATATATATATATATATATATATATATATATATATATATTAAAGCTCAGTAGAACTCAACAAGAAAATAATTTTTCCCAATGGACAGAGGTGGCGGAAACGTCTTGATTAGGAGCCAGGAAAAGATTTATAAAAATAGCTATTCTGACTATTTTTCTTCTACATAGTTACACCAAATCTACGTTTGCGGGAGAATCAGTCAACGTATGATGGAACTGATGACACCGGAAAATTTCCTGGGTTAAGAACGTTAAGTTCATATTTTGAGGTCTAACAGAACTCGGCGAGATAATACGTTTTATCAATGGAAGAAGGCGTGGAAACGTATTGGTTTCAAAAGCTTACAGTTCAGAACGCGAAAGCTTTAAAGCCTTTTTAAAACATAACGACTATCTGTTACGGCTGTCGAAAAAGCTTAGTTACTCGGCAACTACGTAACGCAGCACCATCACTTTAGTTCGGAAATAGTGGGCATTCGATTTGCTATTGTCTGAGTATAGTCGTTTCGGCGTACACTTTTAGTCGGAGTGGCAACATTTAACGGTTCTGCACGTTAAAGCTTTACCGTGAGAGATAACAAAGTATCTATGATTTTTTATACTTTTAACCTGGCTATTCGTTTGCGTCTGGTGTCATTCAACACGTTGGTATAGTCGGTTGGTTCATGCATTGCCTGGTTCTATTGCAAATGTAGACTTTGCGTAACTATGGAGGAGAACAACAACAGGCAGAATAGCTACTTTTATCATTTTCATGCTCACTCCTAAACAAGACGTCTCCGCCCCTTCCTTCGATTGGAAAAAATATTATATATATATATATATATATATATATATATATATATATATATGTTCAGGTCTTTAGTTGTTTACCGTGTACTTTTCTTTACAAGTATATCATGAAGGGTTTGTATTTGAGAGTAACCTATTTACGCTTGGACTTCACTTTAGATGGGTGGCTATTAAGCACACAACAGCTTCAGAAGTGAGGGATCCAAAAGCAAAAGCTATAAAAACCTCCTCCGGTTCAAGAGGTGACATTTGTGATGTAGTTCATTGGTGGGCGTGGGTACATACGTGCAAGTTGAGCCCCAAACAGATATAGAAAGATCATTTTTCCGTTGTAAAATGACATTTGAAGATATGTTACTTTTGTGACAACAGCTAATATTTTGCTCTACCATAGCAACAGAAAATCGAGCACTGAGACAGTTAACAATGGTAGAGGTAAATATTCGAAAATAAGTATTGGTAGAAATTTAAATTAAGGATGAATCAACCTGGATGGCAAATAATAGTTATTGTCAAAGTGTTTAAGTCGGCCGTGATACGGTCCAGCATAGACGATACTTCATTCAAAAACTTCTCCGTCATCGGTACAGCCATAATATCAGATAATTATTTACTATTTTGGAACAACCATGTAATCGCGAGAGATAGACACGTACTTGCGGCACTTTATTTTTTCGGCCTCAGTCCCGACGCAACGTAACCTTAACGGGCTGGACTATGTCGACCTAATAAATACTTGTACGGACTGCACTAATAATTTTAAAAAATGCGATTTAAGAAATGACCCTTGTTCTATAGGGTTCACCGTACAAGCGCATTGGCGCGTTTCTTTGGCCCAATGTGCTCGACACGTGGATCGCATTTTGATTTGAGTGCTTCGTACGCACTCTCTCTACGCGCTGGCTTTAAACTGTTATTAGTGGCGCCAAATGAGCATATATGTACAAGAGTCCCCCACGTTAAGTGGGACCTCCTATAATATATACAGCAAGATGTCTAATAACATTTGTCAGAAAGACTACAATATTTTTGTTTTCAACAAGGTCGTAATGCGCATTTGCCGCCAAGCGCGAAAATGGGACAATCTATCTGCAAATAAATATTCGTGTATTTGGAAATAAATATTCGTGTACTATGACTCTCTTTCTGGTGTTGGTAGGCTGGCGCGCTAGTTACGCGTGCTGCAGGGACCTTCACGCGCCAATAGAAAGTTGGTCAGACTGTATAAACTTCCAATAGTAACTTTCCCGAGGTCACTTTTGTTGGCGCGGGAGGCAAGGCATACGGTATCGATTGAGTGGCAACGAATTCATATTATCATTTTGTCGTGGCCCATTCGAGGGCTGTTAAGGCTACTTTAAATGTACGGGGGAAGTGTGCTGCACACGAAACCCGGGCCGGTCGGTCAACGCCCCGGGCTTTAGCAACCCGGTGATACCGACTGGGACGCCTGCTGCCTTGGCTTAATAGGCACAACGAGAGCGAGCTAGCCACATTGAACGCAGACCTGCCGGCGAGAGGACCGTTTGGCTCCGCTGATGCTTTTCGCAGGGGGGAGATGAACCCCTGCTTTGAAGTGGTCTAGCCACCCTTCGGGGGAGTGAGTATATTCCGGGCTGTAACGCGGAATCGCGAGGTGGTTGTATGTCTAATTGTCGGGTAGGAGTAGTGTGGTACCTCCATTCGGAACTTCGATAGGGGGGAGGGTGGGGGAGCCGCTGGCCTGTCTATTCGGGCTGGCGGGCGCTCCTGCCATAGGCCGACGCGTAATCTACGTTGGCGGAGGGAGCGTAAGTATCTCTCTCTCTTTTGCTAGAGAGAGATACTTACACTCTCTATCTAAACAAGTTTACACACCTCCCTGTGTCACCTTTCCTACCAAAAATATCCGTGAAATATATGGAGCGACAATTGTCTCCCGAGAACGTGTGCATTGGGAATATTATTACTCTATCTCGTATGGAGTGGGGACAATTTCAGCAGAGTGCTGCGGGCGGACGCCGCGTTCTCGCGTTGGACATCGAGGTCGAGCCGCTGTCTCGAGAAAGCCGCAGATCTCTTGTCTCCGTTTGAGAGATTCAGCTGTTCACCGACTTTGTGGAGAAGTTTGCGAGTGAGACTACTTGGGCCGCCCAAGCTCTCGAACGGTAGGGTTTGAAACCCATGTGGGTAACCTATTGGGGCGTATTTAAGAGCTCCCTCGTCTCGGCTAAATTAACAGCGTGGCCTGCCGAGATCGCTCCGCCACCGACCTTTTAAGGTGCTAATGGGTTGGCGACCCAGACAAGCATCCTGTCCCTACTGAAGGAAGTAAGAATCATCGCATCTGGGCGCTTACCATCGTCGGCGGAGAAGCCCAGGGGCTTTAGAATGCAGGAGAATCCACTTGACCGCTCGGCCGAAGGTGTCGTTAATAGCGGCATGCCTGGCCCGCCATCTTGCACCTATGGTGCACGATAATCCGTGATGGCCTAATATGTCAACGGGGTGGCCACATTTACATTGATGGGGGAGACAAGGTCCCATCCGAGACGAAAACTTACCCCACTTCAGGTTGGTTCGTTGTACAGGAGGGTGCCCAGTAGGGCACTTAGAAAAGCATGCAACTAGGCTCCAGATCCTTTAGCAGCGACCGCTTGATGGCGAGTCTTTGTGCAAACTGTCTTTAGTTCCTCGTACATGCGTCTTTTGAGTTCTTGTACTGACAAATACCGGCCTTGTTTAAAAGTGCGATGCCATTGTTCTCGGATCGGAACAGGGAGGAGACTATCGCTGGCCTTGCAGAGAAGAGCGGATTTGGTATTCCCAGACTCCCCGTGGATGAGCGCGGCTTGCACCAGCATTTTTTTGGGGGAGGTTTCGGGAATGCATGATGAACATGCGCCACTAGCAGCCTGTGTGCCTAGTGTGAGACTCGCAAACCCACTAAATCCGGCTTCCTCCTTACCCCCCCAGGCTCGGTATTACTTTGGCATTACATCGCAACATTGCACCAGCTTAGCTGCACTAAACTGGGTGGGCTTACGCCACGATGCCATCAGTGGCATTTTTAGGCGAGCTTTCAGACAAGCCGGCTACCGCGTTATACTGGAGCCTAGTGGACTGCAAAGGGAGGACTTCGCGCATCTTCTTGAGGACCACCTTGTAATATGTTCGGTCTCGAGTCATCGGGCATTTGGGGCAAGGATGCACTCAAATGCATAAGAAAAGCTCAGGAAAAAGCACCTCGAGGCCAGCTAACCGATTAGGCGGTACACTGATATGTATTGTAAGTGTTAAGCCCCGCCTAAGACGACGTGTAATACGGATGGCTGGACACCGACCGTCGATGTACAGCCAGCCGTTAATTTATAACTTCGGCTAAAACTGAAATGAACGAACGGCCTGGCTGCATCACCGGCGTGAGTTCTTACTTTTATGTGAACCACACTGTGAAACACGTTAATTGCTGATTATACGTAGTAAGAACACCAACAACTAGCACTGGCAGATCGACTTAGATGGTAAATCCCGTCTTGTTTGCTTTTTTTTTAGAGGACTAGAAGGAAGGAAAATGCGGTACGCACACGCGGACACTACCGTAGGGAACTCGTCTACAAGTGTGGGCCGGTAGTGTGGGGCTCCAACCCACTTAAAACTAGTCATGTCCCAATATCCGCATCCGTTCAGCAACTGCATAAGCATAACTTCAAGCGATGGAAGGGGAGAGTAGTTTTGGTATTTTGCTATCCCGGGATGCCCCGCGGGATGATGTCATGTAATAACGGTTTTTCTTCTCCTTGGCGTGCAGGATGTTCTTCATGGTACGAGCAACGCTGGTCCGGTCGTCACGTGACTTAATTATAAGCTGTATGAGCGTTCCAACAGTGCCGTCGTCCAACAGCCCTAGATAGACTCGCACGCTGAGAGGCCCATTCCGGGCACCATAGAATTGTATGTTCAGGAATGTCCTCGGTTTTGCTTTAGTAGAAGTTGCAGAGCGGAGATGTGGTCCTAATTCTAAACAAGTATGACTGGCAAACTTTCTCCTTTCCTGGGTCTTCCCACAAGTGGCGTCGCTCATTTGTTTTTAAGTCTCAGGGGACTGTGCTAGGTCGTCTGCATATGCCAGCAGTTCGGTGATTATTGGCCTATAGACAAGATCGAGATCCACTTTGTCTTAGGCCAGAGGGAGGCGAACGCTGCGCAGTATTCGTGTGGCTACATCAGCCACCACATCCGGGAACTTTTTAAAAAGTACCTTCGTGGCCGAAACAGAAATGCCATTAGGGCCTGGTGCCGTACCGCCCTTCAATATTTTCTCCGCACAGAGTACATCCGCCAAGGTTTCCTCTGGAATGTAATCCTCGGCCGCTACCACTTTATACAATGTCCCCTCAAATGGAAGATATGGAGGGAAGAACTTGTCAATTATTCAGAGACGTTCATCAGGGGGAAGAGTCCAGCCTTGCTTGCCATGCCTTGATCGATACCGTGCTGCCGCAACGTGTAATAATGAGGTTATTACACGTCTCGTGTAGGTAGTTGTAGGTAGGCGTTGGTAGGCTATCGATACAAGAGTTAAACGACGATAGTTTATACACACGATGGGGGATACTGTTTGCTCCAGTAGACGTGCAACGCGAACAATTTATGAAAATCGTTTGAAGTAACTACAGATGCAAATTCAGTTCCGCATAAACACATATACTAATGCTTAGTTCGATTTTGTTCAATTCCACTGACTTTATTGCATTCAAGAGTATCATATACACTTCATATGTACAGTGGTCCTCATAATCTATCATCTTATTTGCGCATCTGGCGAGAGAAGTAGTGCTACGATTTATGCTTCAGCGCTGCGCATTCCACTGCATAGTGTTTGCCTGCACATCTCAGCAGGCAAAGTCCGCAGGAGCACAACTTGTACTTCTCGATGGCCTTTAAACATACCAAGTAGTGAAAGCCATGTAGTATGTGCCTGGTGTATACGTGGCGACTGTTGCATGCCGGACAGGACCAAATGTGCAGGGCATTGAACACGACCAAACCTCCGACCTCCCGTCTGGCTTGACCGCTTTAGTTTCCCGCTTCCAAATAAAACATTCGTTGGGCACTGACGCGGCATGTTAAGCCTTAGTCGGATTGTTTCAGCAGCCGGTGGAAAGCCTGACATGCGATACAGAAGGCGGCTCCTTGCTCGAATCGATATAGAAAGCGCTTCATAAGAAAAAACACCTCTTTTAACACGAGTTAACAAAATGCATAAACGAGATATAGAGCTGTTTTGTTGCACACATGTGTGCAAACTGACCGCTGATTGTGTGGAGAAGCGCTGTTATATCTAAATGCAGAACGTATACCGATAGTTGCTACAATGTGTAAAATAATAATTTATCATACATTTATTTAGTTCAAAATGGGATGAGAGCAGTTGCACTCTAAGTACGCATTTGGTTTATTTACGTTCATATATTTTATGGTTACATGCGTCTATGACAAGGAAGAAAATCAGTTTGCAGCGTTGCAACGAAAAAAGTCGTACGCATGCTGTAGTTAAGAGCAATATTCAAGCTGCGCACAGGGTCTGCGATTTGTGAGTTCTCCTAATTACATATCCATGTTCTGCTAGTTTTATAGGTTGCATTACCGGCAACAGGTCTACTGGTTTTTCGGCGCTAGGGCTGCTGTAAACGAGTCAACATAATGCAGCAAAAGACGCTCATGAGACCGTCGTGTTATCAGAGGACAAGGAGCGACCAAACAGCAAAACTCAGGGTACTGTCCAAACGGCATTTTATCAGAGGTAGGGCTCACGCGCCTCATCCGCGCCTAACGGAACAGGAGGTCATTAACGCACCAAAGAGGGTCATTGACACGATTTAAGTTGCATACGCACACCGTCGGTCGTCGTATTGCGGGACTCCTTGTACTCCACTGCAATTCCCAGAAGGCCATGACGCCCCCACCCCCTCCCTATATACTCGGCATGTGGACCTATAGTATGTTCTTGCAATTGCTATTAAGCGCTAGAAATGTGGGCGGTTATTGCTATGGGTGATTTGGAAACGGTTCAGGCAAACGCATTTATGCTGTATAAACTGATAAGCTGATTGACCAGAGAAAACGGTGCACGAATGGTCAACATAGGAAATATCGCGTTTACACTAATATACCGGTCAACATAGGAAATATCGCGTTTACACTAATAAACCGGTCAACATCGAAAACATCGCGTTTACACACATAAACCCGCCAACATAAGAATTATCGCATTTACACTAATAAGCCCGTCACCATAGGAAATATCGCGTTTACACTAATAAACCGGCGGGAAGCCCGTCTCATATTGATAGAACCGTTAGGGGCATGAGTGGCCAAACCGGCCATTATTCCGTCGAGCATTGATTTATATTCTTCCTACCTTACGTTTCCTTTATATAACGTCATGACATGCACACTACAATACGATTCCCGTAGCGGGAATACCACATGTTTGCTTGATGTAATTTCATTCAAGCATATAGTTAGTCATACAACGATGCAGTATAGTGTTTTACTGTGGCTCTAAAACGTCGTTTACCACAGACGTTATAAAAATTGTGCTTATACTCTAAGCAATCGACTTTGTGGTAGCGTTATAGACATCCCTGTTACACTGTTTTCAAGCTTGGTCTAGAAAATCATTATAGGCGACACTACCTTTACATGTTTTGTCACTGAATACTTCGTAAAGGACAGCTGGGATGTTAAGGTGACCTCTAAGTATGTTGTCGAGCTCTACAGGCTGAGAGCTCACTATAAAATAACTACAACAGATACCAGCATAGCCAAAGTGTACATTATCAGGTACATGCTTTGACTATTAAAAAGTAAATAAATATCATTCAAATAATCTACCGTTATGTTTGACACATACCCGCATCCTTGTCAAAACGCTATCGAGTGTTGGTTGCAGGTGGGAAACGCCAAGTTTGTCCCACTGCTCGTGAAAAGCTTGCTTGACCACATTTAGAAATGGAACAGTCTCAAGATCAGCCAGTTTAAGAAAATCACACATAAAATTCCATGGACTTGAAGTCCGAGCTCCGTGGCGGTCACTCCGACTTCTCAAAAACGTCAGCAAGGCGCTCCGTACACCACTCTCGCACGATTTTGTTAGTGAGGGCGATATCTGAAATGGTTTTGAGCCCAGGGAGGTACAGTGACTTCTGAAACCCTCTGTCGATAAAATTCAGCCATCAAATTTGGCGGTGGTTCGATGAAAACCAACGGAGTTTTGCCGGTTTTTGATAATACCAGCCCATACCATGGTTGTGGCCTCTCCTTGCAATAGGCCAATAATTTCTTCATGCTTTAGCCAATGACTTTCCTACTTTAGTCAAATATTCGGTGTTTACGGTTGAAATTCGGCTGCACTGATCGATTTCAAATTTTGGTCGAGTTCAAGCAAGTTCTTTGCGAGCAGTGCGACAAACTTGACAAAATTGATTTTGTTCTACAATAACTAGGTCATACATGTAATAAACCAAAAAATGCCATAGTATCTGTTGTCGTTATTGTAAAGTGATCTCTCAATGTTATTACCATAATTATGGACCACACTGGGGCTGTGTATTCGAATGTTGTGGTATCCGGACGTACGAGCTCTTGTTCCTGAATCGTATAACCTTAGTTCTCTGTAAGGTTATTATCGCAACAAGATTGAGTTCTCGGATTTAGATCGTATTGTAGGTTGTCTCTTAACATCCTAGGATTATGAGAGCACCATGCCATGACCGATATGCATGTGCCTACAATAGGCGGGAATGTAGAAAGTAGCGGGCGACGAGTTATAATAGCGACGTAGAGCGGATGTGGCCTTTTATAAAAAGTGAGGCAACACTAGGAACAACAACACTTAAGACGGTTTGAGGGCAGTTCATCCGCAGGCGTCTCAGGAACGTGCCTTGGACACTTTTACTAACTTTGACATTTTTTGGTACAAATCTCATTAATTTCACTAAATACATAATTAGCTGTATATTGATAGATGAAGCTCCCAGCCATGAGATCAATATGTAAGTTTGGCAGGAACAAGAGATTTATAAAAGCGAATGTTCATACGAGGAATCGGGAAAAATCCGGGAAATGAAACAGTAAAAGATTGCTTTTATATTGCACAATGACGCCTCCACAACCTTGACTATGTGAAGGCTAAAACTAAAATCAGGTGTGATATATATGCCCGGGCCACGTGTATAAAAGAGAGTCGGTAAAATTCAGTCGTCAATTTTATAGTCACAGTCACCAGAACACCATCGAGCAAAGCCGTCGTAAGCCGACTGACTATGTGAGTCACTGGAGCAAAGACGATGCTAAAGTTTTAACTCATCTGCCTGCATATTTAAGGTATTTGAAATCTGGTGGCAAGTACTTCTTTATGTCCAAAACAAATATCGTGTATAGAATATTGGGGCACACTAAATAATGCAGAATATGGACGACAAAGTTTGTCACCAACCTTTACTTGAAGGTGACGGTCATTCACAAATACCTTCACCCATTACACTGTACATATGTGGATACCTAGATTTTCCAATTTGTAGAGCAGAAGAGAGTGATCTACTCTGTCAAATGCGCTCTTTTGGTCAAAATAAACGCACTGAAAAGCACTGAAAATGGTGCTTGAGTTATTTGCCACTGAAATGCCTGGACTGGACGCACAAAACAGGGTAGAAAAGTGTTCAGCGAGATTCTCAGCTTTATGTGAGTTAGTAATAGCCAATTTAGGTGCCACACCTAAATTAATGAGGAAAAGAGATTTAGTTCCATCTAGTCGTTTATTGGCATACCGAAAAAGTGAGCAAGCGTTCCTAAATTTAGTCTTGACTCATATAAAATACGAAGTTTTTTAGTCATATTTATTAGCTTATGTTAACCAGTGACCGAAAAAAAGAAATACCTAATTTGTTATGCGTGAGACTAAAAGCGAAGAACGGAAGACCTCTGTTAGAAACATCTGCAAGAAGTCGAAGACAAACCAGATGTGCCCAAAGAGACATACAGATATCGATAGTGGTCTGAGACATCTCGGCCAGAAGAGATCCATACAGCTAATAAGCAGGTATCGCGGCATTAAAACACCTGGTGGATTTTTTGGTTTTGATCATTGGCGGAGAGATCCTTAATAAAGATATCCAATTGATTGTTTATGAGATGTTTCCTCTTCGCATGTACCTGGCCTATATCATTACACTATGCGGGGCAACAGAAATCCAACTCAACTGCTGTTGATAGACCACGTTATCCCTTTACAGTCCGGCCTGCTGGCATGGCGACCCGTTAGGTCCCTCACTGTTTTGTCTCGCCAGCAAGGCGTTGATAGACTCCCTCGAGTGTCCGCTTAATATATGGCACTTAGATGATGGCGTATTAGTGACCTTGTAACGGCAACTGGTGATATTTATAAACTACTAGATTTTTCAACGAAGAGAGGGTTATGTCTCAACCCACAAAAGTGAGAACTCCTTGTGTCGGTTCATCTCCGACTTCTCAGGCAGACAGTCAGGCAGGACTGGTAGCCGAGTTTCTTTCAGACTGTGTCAGAACAAAAGAGACCAACCTCGGCTTAATAGCCGTGCCACTTCTTAGTGACGGAAAAAGTTCATATATCTGGTTGACTGAACTGTACGAAGACGACTTCCGGCGACCTGACAAAAATTACCCTAACAGTCTTTGAGGATGGGAGTACACTTTTCGTGCACACTACCTGACTGACTTTAGCGTCTTCAATGGCCAGCCACGCTGCTTAAACTGGTTATGCTGTTGGACAGACGGAGACAGATGAAGGTCGGAAGTATGCATTTATTGGGCTTTTTGTGCTTCTGCATTCAAAACCTTAGACTTAATGATGATGTAGTTTGTCGCATTATGAGCTGAATACATTCTGATGTATATATAAATATATATATAGATATATATATATATATATATTTTTTTTTTTTTTTTTTGTTTTTTTTTTTGGAGGAGGTATTAAATGCAGTTACGCACTATCGCTACGAGTCTCTATCTCTAGCAGTGTGGGACTCGACCCCAACGGTTGGATGTTACTCCGTTGAGACCCATACCCACTAAACGCACCTCCCCCCTTAAGCTTCACTCTCTGATAGCCCAGATCTTCATAAAAACAGTACTATGGACTATCAGGAGAAGTGGCGAGCGCCCTTTCAGATCAATTGGCTGGGGTCGCCCAGAGGATCCAGCACTTGTCTAACACCGGCTAGCCCGTTTTCTTCGAGCTGCACTTCTCCATGGATGCTTTCAGGTTGAAGCCGCAGTTGTGCCTGTCTTTCTTTGCACTTTTCATGTTTCTCATGAAGGACTTCTTTTGCCGTCGCTGCTCCCAGTTTCCAGGCCTGCTCACTGGAGACAATGTATTCTGTAAACTTTATTAAGCTGGACCGAGGTGGGTCGCTGACCTCGTGGTGTGGGTCTCCCTCCCTGGCCCATTTCACTCGGACGAGTCTGCTTGCCCTTAACCGCGCAGCCTCCCAGGCCGAGCACTGTAGCAGTGTGTGATCTGGAGTGTCCTAATGTGCCTCTTGGCAAAATACGCATAGCGGCGACAAAGCCTTTCCAATTCGGGACAAATACGAGTTGAAGTTCCCGTGTCCTGTGAGGATTTGGGTGAGGTGATAGGTGAGGTCTCCCCCAGGCCTCTCTATCCATGCCTTGATATCTGGCAGCAGTACGCGCAGGGATCCTCCAGGACCCCCGGGGGGGGATGGCGTCCCACTCCTCCTGCCATGTCTTAATTGTGTTGTTTCTCTCACAGTCTTTTTCCGTTTGGGTAGGGGAACCTAATTCCCATAGTCGCTTCCTTTCGAGTGCCTTAAGATCCAAGGGGATCGACCCTGCCAGCACCAGAGCAGCATTTGTGCTGACTGTGCGGTACCCCTGGATTACCCTCAGGGCTGCCACCCTCTGGGTCCTCCGTAGAATCTGTTTCGCTTTCTTCGTCTTGAGAGCTGCTCTCACCCAAACTGGCGCTCCAAATAATGCAATTGATTCCGCGACCGTCATTAGCAGTGCCCTTGTGCGGGCCCGGGGGCCATGGATGTTCGGCAGAATCTTGGCTATAGCACACACTGCCTTGGCTGCTTTTGTCGTTGCCTTTTTTATGTGGCTGAGGCCATTCATCGCAGTATCCAGTGTGACCCCGAGATAGCGGACTTCTTTTACAATTTTAATATCCTCGCCGTCAAGCTGTATAGTGAGCGGACGGATCCTCTTTCTCCCTGTGAGGAGTATTGCTTCGCTCTTTTCAGGGGCAAGTCTGAGTCCCGCTGCGCTCATCCACTCTGACGTTAGGTAAACAGCTTTATTCATATTTAGTTCAAGTTCGTCGGCAGTTTAGCCTGCACGACTATTGCCAGGTCGTCGGCATAGGCTACTGTGTCCACTCCTTTGGGCAGGCCTGTCAGACGGAGGACGTCGTCGTAAGCCAAATTCCAGAGAAGTGGGCCAAGTATAGACCCCTGCGGGACCCCGGCTGTCATTTGGAAGCTGACCTGGCCGTTGACAACTGTTCGTGCTTTAAGGTAGCTAGAAATTACATTTACCAGATACGAGGGGACTTTTTTTCGTATCAGTGTGTCCAGAATTGTTTTCCATGGTAGACTGTTGAAGGCGTTCTTAACGTCTAGGAGAGAGACTAGGAGGAGCTGCCGTGTCTGTATAGTGGAACTTCGTAACGAATCCGCCCTACTTGCGACGCGTTGTATTGCAGTTAGGACTGACCGGTTCTTGCGGAAGCCGTATTGTGTGTCCGAAAGCAGGCCGTGTTCCTCTGCGAAGAGCCTCAGTCTTTCTTCAATTATGGCCTCGTATCCTTTTGCCAGCGCACTCAGCAGGCATATCGGTCGGTATCCCCCGTTTCCCTTGGGAATGAGGACGACTTCAGCACGCTTCCAGGATAGCGGAAAAATGCCGCTTTTGAGTAGGACATTGAAAGAGTCCGCAACTATCTCAGGGTGCTCTGTAAAGAGAAGTTTCACTGCCTCAGGGGGAACCCCGTCTGGTCCGGGGGCTTTTCCGGTCTTTTGCCTGTGAGCTGCGCGTAAAACCTCGTGTGGTTGAATAGACGGAAACTCGGCCTCACCTTCCAGCCCGGGAATGTTCTCATAAATTGCCCTTTCGAAAGGTGCGTGGGTCGGGAACAGCTTAGTTAGTACCGTCTTGGTTTGCTGTCCGTCCAGGAAAACAGGGGTCTTTTTTTTATTACCCCTGACTATCTTGTAAGGTTTTCCCCAGGGATCGTCCTCGACCTCGTTGAGGAGCTTTCTATGGCCGCTAGTCTTACTGTCGGCTATGGCTTGCTTAAGTAAAGCCCGGCTTCTTCTATACTCTTGCAATTCTTGATTGCGTGCGTCTGCGTCTCGTTGTTTCAGTTTGAGAGCACGCCTCGCTTTGCAGCACTCTTTTCGTTTGTCTGCGATCTCCTGCGTCCACCAATATTTAGGCGGGACGTTCCCTCGCCTGGGGTGAGCGCTGTTGGTACACGTAGTCTTGCACACCTCTACAAGGAGTGCTTGTAGATCTTCTGCAGTGATGTGGGGGCTGGATAGGGCTTTTATTTTCCTCCCGAGTTCTTTCTTGAACCTTGCCTCGTTTGTAAGTCTGAATCGCTTCTTAAGGGGAGGAATTGATCGAAAGTTTTGAATTCTCAGTCGAGTCTCAATGCAGAAATGGTCGCTCAGGTTTTTCCTCGTCCACTAGAACCTTCCAGCTTATAGCTTTTGGCGCGAGGATGTCGTTACAGAACGTGATATCCACGTAAGACTCGCTGCCGTGGCGGTGGAAAGTAGCTTCTTTTCCGTCGTTTAATACTTAAAGATCGAGTGATGCTGCCCATTCTAGTAGAGTTCTGCCCCTTTTATCGGCTCGAGGTGATCCCCAGACTTCTGACGCTGAGTTAAAATCCCCGGTTATTAGCACTCCATTTCCGGTTTTCGTGTCGCGTATTGATTCTGCGAGGTCATCTAGGAAACGCTCGAAATCTTCGTGCAAGCAGTTGGGGCAAGCAGTTGGGGCTATCGCTGTGTCTAGCATAGGGTCTTTGTCCCAAGTCTCTGATTCTTTGGTTTTATTTCTGTTGGGTTCGCTAAGGGCCATCACGTCAGTTTTTCTTCTCCATGCTATTTCTTCTATCATATCATGCGCCGGCCTGCTTCTATTGCAGTTGGCCTGAATTATGCTAATTTCACTAATCATTTTTGTGCGGAAGAGTCGCGCTGGGCAGAAATTCTAGCCGCGCCCTTGGGCCCTTGTGTCCTCCATTCGTTGGGTCCTTTTGAGCCAGTGGCAAAAGCCTGTTGTTCGGTCGTAGGCTCCTCGTTCTTCTTATTTGGCTCTGCATGCCCTGTCTTGTCCCTGCTAGCTTGCCTCACAGTTTGGCGCTCCTGCATCTTAGTTTTAAGAAGTTGGAGATATTTGGGGCATGCTGTAGATCTAGCTCTGTGGCCCTCGTCGTTGCATACGTAGCATTTAGGAAGTACCGCTTTACAGTCACGGGCTAGATGGTCCTCCTGCCCACAGCGGTAGCATTTCTGCTTATCTGCCTTCTTGTTTTTACATGCAAAGGCCGTGTGCCCGATTTCATGGCAGTTGTAGCACGTGGACAGGGTTATCCATTCCTCGACTCTACAACTGCTTCCTCCGACGGTCACGATCTTCTTCAGTAGGATTCTGCGGGCTTCAGTCCTTGGTAAGGTGACCAAGCACTGCCAACTGCCTCTGTTCTTAGTAGCCCTGGGAGCTTCCGTGCGAATCTTGGTAGACTCTTGGAGCTTCAGTATCTTTCGAATGTCCTGTTCTATTGAAAGCGCCGTAAGTAACGGGCTGATTCCACGAAGGACAACAGTTGCTGTAGGGCCGCTGTACTGCCTAGTGTCGACCTCTCCGCCCGTCTTTTGTCTGAGGACCTCTGCAAACGTTGTGCTGCTGCCTGGGCTTTTTCTTCAACTCTTAGGATAATGTCCCCTCCCTTATTAGTAATGACCGTCCCTATTTTTACCCCCGCTATTCGCCGTGTTGACTAGTGGGCGCATTTTTTCAATCATGTCTTCTGACGAAGAGCCTGCAGCAGGTCTGATCCTAACAGAAATATATTCCTTCTGCTCTTTCCGCGAAGTTGCCTCGACATCGTGTTGGCGCGGCACACGTCCTTCTCGGGTGATGTCGACTTTACACCCTATCTTCCTACAGCATGCTTCTACTGCATTTCTTATGGTGGGTCCTCCCCATTGTGGAGAAATGTACAAAGCCATTGGGTTTTGAGAGCCAATGTTGTGTTCTTTTTCTAGCGTCTTGTGAAGAGCTGCTAGGAAGCCAAGTGGCGTTTCCTCTAGGCCGACAGCGCCCACCACTAGTATGCTAGTCGACGTAGCAGACGCCTCAGCATCCTGCTCCTCCTCAGGTTCGGGTTCATCTGGGTTTTCTAGCTCGAGCTGGGCGCTATTTCTGAGGATTGCGACTCCTCCTGCCCGTAGAGAGGCCGCTTTTTTCCGCCATCGGGAATTGCCCTGTAAGTTTCTTGAGCAGAGACTTGTCCTTTTCGGAGCCTTTCGTAATAAGCATTACCCTGATTTCACGTAAGGTAGTGATGTTGTCCGTAGTGAGACCAGTGGTCTTGTACATAGACAGCGGCCACTCCTCCTTGATGAGGTTTATTAGACCTTCGGGTGTTACCGTTTCTGCCATCTGCTCCTCGAGGTGTTTCGTCTTGACCATCTCGATCTGTTCCTTTTCTAGCTTTTCCTGACAGGCTTTGCATCGTAGCTCTGCCGCGGGTGGGGTGCTCGATGAGGGCCGTGCCTCTTTCTGGGCGGCTAGTCTCTGCAACTCTGAGGTGAGAGCCGCAGCTTTTTCCTTCCAGCTCTCAGCTACCTTTGTGAGGTCTTGCGTACGTGCGGCATTCTCGTCGGCTTGCTTCCGGAGAATTGCTTTCTCCTCCCCCGTTTCCTTTTTGGATTTCTTCAGTTCCCATACCGCCTTATCTAAGCGTGTGATAGCGGCCTTAATATCCACCTGGGTGGTTTTATGCTTATCTTTTAGTGCCTTGAGGTGTTCTGTAACTGCCTCCAGGTCTTCTAGAGCTCTGTCCTCCGTGTTTGGAGAGGGCTCCTTTTCATCGGAAGACTTCCTCGCAGCCTTGGTCCTGCTGGTCGTGCGGGCTCGGCTGCTTTCAGCCTCCTTCGGGTCTTCTGGCGTGGTTGCCATCAGTCTCTTTCGTTGTCCTCTTGCGCTTGCCGCATCTCTGTAGTCATCGTCGCCCTCGATATCGCGATCCGAATCAGCATCCAGGTCCGTGGCAGATTCAGCCTCTGCTATCTTGTCGGCCTTAATTTCGGCTGCCTCCGTCTGCTGTCCCCGTTCAGAAGAGTCTTCATCAGGGGACTCGCCTGGACCCCTGAACGGGTCCATATATGTGTATATTTTTTTTTCCTTCCCCTTTCCTCTCTATTTTCTTCTCTATTTATTTATTTGGTTTATTTATTATTATTATTTTATTATTTTTTTTTAATTATACGACGTCGAATTATATTTTAAACCCAATACAAATCAGATTTTTTAAATTCAAAAAAAAAAAAAAAGACACTGCCTGGGGATTGAACTCAGACCGGTCTTGCTTAGACCGGTACTGTAGTCGCCGACGCAACCACTGTGCTATCCACTCCCTGTGGAGGACAGCGCTTCCACAGGCGTTCGATCACTGTTCGCGGCGGCTTGCCGTGGTTGTTATGTACAGTGTCAATAATTATATGATGGCTTATATACACAGTTATTTATGTACACAGTAAGCTATATACATATACACAGTAGGCTTAATGCATATACACATGCAGGAAGCCGCGCCAGTCTGTACTACCGATCGGCTAGAGTCACTGCTCGATCGATAGGCGACGTTCGAATTTCGAACACCTCGAACACATACACTTCTTGTTTGGGAAACAAAAAAAAAACAACAAAAGTCAAGTTTGTCACAGTACCTTTGCAGTAATTACTAATCGCGTTGAACTCCCTACCACTAAGGCTGTCGAGTGCAATTGGTCAGCCTGTTACAGGCCTCAGGTTCCTGCACTCTTCGACCAAGTTTTACGGAGCTAAGCCAAACGCGACCGCACCCAACAGCTGATAGAGAGCATCTGTATGTATATATATATATATATATATATATTTATATATATATATATATATATATATATTATATATATATATTTATATATATATATTATATATATATATATATATATATATATATATATATCTATATATATATATATCTATATATATATATATATATCTATATATATATATTTATATGGGATGTTCCAGAATTCGCCCAAAAAACTTTGAGATCTAGTAGAACTTGGTGAAATTTTCACAAGTAAAATTGGAAACCATTTTGTCCAGTGGAGCGAGGGGCGGAAACGTCTTTTTTGTAGTGAGAACGAAATTCTTAAATAAATTCTAAATATTGTATCGAGCTTTTATCCTGACATATCTTCACTAACCTGCGATTGCGAGAGTCCTAGTCGTGCTATCGACAAACCAATCATACCTGGGAAGAGAATTTAGCATCTGTTAAATTGTAAACATTATACTTCTACTGAGAGCAGAGCAAATGTTATATTAAAGATAATTCTTAAGAAATGAAACTTTTTGCAACTTTTTAAACTTTGGCGTATACGCTTAATTACTTATATTTAAGAAAACATTTCTACCTCTTGTGCAATTGTATTTTTTTTTGCCGATTTGTACTAGATCTCAAAGTTTGTTAAGCGAGTTCTAAAACACCTATATATATATATATATATATATATATATATAATATATATATATATATATATATATATATATATATATATATATATATATATATATATATATATATATATATATATATATATATATATATATATACACACGCACATGCATATAACAACGATGGTCGGCAACAACAAAACTCGGATCATTACAGCTGATCTATAGCTGTATGAATCAGCCAGGCTTTTGGGTTGCTTCTCATTATGCTAATAGACTTCCACGTGTGGGAAGGGGATTCCGTGGGGAACTCGGAAGCTGCCTCTTTAGCTTAGCTCTCTTGACAAGTGGCTGACAGGAGAGATCCCAGTAGATGGATAAGCATAATGAATTACAAGCGACACGCAGATAGTAAACCATTGCCTCACATCTGCCCAAACGAGTTTCCCGATGCTTCGTCATCGCTAATGAGTATGAACAGTTTGCTGCTCTAATGGCAATAAAACTATTCTGGATGATTTATAATTGGTATTACTATTAGTCCATCTATTAATATAATAATACTTGTAATAATTCGTATTATTATCACTATGACCTAGCAGCATGGATGGTTTCTGTCGGTCAGCATACCGTATCGCGTTGAAAACTCGATTACAAGATTAACAAGAGTCCAAAGTTATCATTATTAAAGCCACTCCAACTAAACTAGAAGGTAGTTAATTAGAACTGTGCTGAAAAGTTGTGTATGGTTGGTTGTGATATATATATATATATATATATATATATATATATATATATATATATATATTTATATATATATATATATATATAGGATAGGGTGTACACTAGATGAGCAGATTTTTCTCTTAAGTCAGGTTGTGGAAACATCGAGATTGCAAGGACAAGGGTGTGTGACAGAGTTTTTAGATCTTAAAAAAGCATATGATATGGTGGACAGAACAAAGTTGTATCAAATTATGTTGGATAAAGGTTTTGAGAAAAGCTGGGTGGAGTTACTAGGCCAAATCCACAGGAATAACGGTTCGAATAATAAAAATAATAATAATAATAATAATAATAACAGCTGAACAATCTAGAGAGTTTATAGTCGCTAAGGGGGTCAAGCAATGCTGTCCGGAGGATGCCAGACAGGAGAAAAGGGTATATATATTAATACACCCGTGCTGCTGTTTGCTAACCATATGGTAGTGTTAGAGTGGGACACTAGCGAAGTTCAACAAATGTTAAATGCATTATTATGGCGAAGCAGCGGAGGAACTGAACATGGCGTTTAATGAAGAAAAGAGCGCAATTTTAATATTTAAAGGCCATATATGCATCGGGATTAACCTTTGCGAATGCCTCTCTGGTCCACAGCAAGAGGTATAAAAAAGAAGTTAGAAACAATACAAAGAGAAGTCATAAGACTTGTACTGGGTTGTATTTTATTGCGTTTTAATTGCACCAGGGAGCTTCTTGAGGGGGATGGGGGGATGTCAACATTTATACAAAGGTAAGTACAAAATATGCTCAGATTTAGTATTAGGGATAAAAATGTCACAGATAAAATATGAGTTAAATAGATGCAACCGGTGAAGACGGCACTAAGGATCAACTAAGAAGTGGGATCGCAGAACAGAGTTTGAAACTAGGGAGACTGGGTACAATAGTCAGCAATGGGCAAGAACGAGGGTGTCGGAGAAAATGGTAAAATTGAGGATAAACAAGGAGGGCAGGTGTGGTCTTGATTCCCAAAGGTAACGGAGGGTACAGACTTATATGTCACCTGAACACCCTAGCAAAAGGGTATGAGGCAATTATAGAATACAGACTTAGGCCGTTTGCAGAAGTGAATGGTCTTCTATCGGCCAACCAATACGGATTTCGCAAGAACAGATCTGTTCTCATAGCAATTCAGTTAATAACTTGCTTCACGGCTTGCCTATATGCAAACGGAAGCGTCGTGGTCCTTCTGGATGTCAAGAATGCGTTCAACTGTATGCCGTGGAATAAGATTTTAGACATACTGGTGAGAAAGCGGTGGTTCTCTTCCTTGTGAGGGCCGTCTCGGGGTACTTGGAAGACAGAAGAGTTTTTAACAACACGGTGGAGATAGACATGACAGCAGGAGTTCCACAAGGATCAATCCTGGGCCCCCTGCTCTGGAACATAACATATGACGACGTCTTGAAATAGAAAGATCTCCCACATGGAGAAGATGTGATTGCGTGCGCCGATGACTTGGCCGTCAAACAAATACAGAGGAAGAGCTAGAGTTAAAGACAAACATGGCTCTCCGTTCGACAAAGAGATGGGTGGACAGAGCTGGACAGAGCTGGACTACAACGTGCCCCAGAAAAAAAGAAGCCATTTTGCTGACGGAGAGAAAAAGAGTGGGCAGCATAAAACAGATGGTGGCGGGCCAGGAGATCAAGCAAGTAACACAAGCTAGATACCTTGGTGTCCTACTAGATAAGGCTCTCAGGGGCACAAGTCACACCAGGAAGTAAACGGACAAGGCGATTAAAGCGGCTGACGCGATAGACAAGCTCCTCCTAAATGTACACGGGCCGCGGGAATGTCGGCGATGACGATTATGTCGGCTACCGAATCAGTTGCACTTTCGCGGCGCCAGTCTGGCTGCAGAACACCCCGAAAATGATGACGGCAGGAAAGGCCCTGAGAAACACGCAGAGAACAGCGGCGCTTAGGATCCTGCAGACCTACCGCGCGGTTAGCACCATCCCCATAGGTTCACCGGCGCATTCACTTCGCCTGCTCATCCCAGACGTAAAAAGTGGATAGACCGCCTGGCGAAGGAAATGAACTTTTGCCTTACGCAGTGTCTTACTGGCCACGGTGACTTTCAAAGCTATCATTTTCGGAATGGCAAAGCTCCCTCGGAAATCTACATTCAACCGCTAGGGTCGTAAAAGCATACCTTCACATAAAAAATCGAGCGCTGCGACTTTTTGCGACATTTCAGTAGGTAGCAACGATGTGACGGTGGTGCTAACCTGTTCTGTTTGGAGGTTAGGGCAAACCACGCTGCTCTGCTGAGCGCCATCTTATTCCTATTACATACATACATAATAGCTTTATTAACCGATGGTTGGTTTACAATATTGCGCGTACAGATAAAGCACACATTCACATATACATATATTCATCACGGTTCTAAAAGTCGAGTCAACGGAACTGTTCTATCGCATCGTTGAAGGTGATATAAGTCACACTGTCTCCCGCAAAGTTTGCACAAGCATAAGGAGGAAATTTCATGGAACTTCTCTCGAATACAGATCTTCATGTGGAAGCCATGTACAGCAAATCGTGCAATTAGGTGTCTATTCTCATAGTTGCAGCGCTTCCATGAAGTACACGTCATTGCCTGGGTTTCATAGAAGAGCGGGTCAATGTCTGCCATCTTATTCTCCCATTCAGACATGTACTCGTTGAAAGCTGCCGTTTTCGGTAACACGTGCATTTTTTGTAAATTCTCAACAAATAGCGGAGTCGACGCCAGTAGATAGACTTATCTGTTGAGACTAGTGCGGTGGACTCTTAGCGCCTTTTTTAGAAAAGCGGCCTCGATTTGGTCAAGCGCCTTAAAGTTTAACTTCGTCAGATGCGGCCATATCACCTGTATACCGTAAAAAGCAGTAGGCGCAATCTTCAGGTTAAAGAGATGAACGGCAACGTCCATTGATAGTTTATGAGGGTCTCGGATACTATGACAGGACTGTAGTCCTGAACATAACCCCTAGGTATGAGAAGTTCGAGACAAATTCTATAAATTTTGAACCTAACCGTAGTTCGTCGATTCCAGCCAATTTCCCTCCACGTCTAAACTTCATTGCCTTTGTTTTATCTAAAATTATTTCCAACTGGCTTCGATGAACGTAATGCTGCAAGGTCGCAAGGGATTGTTGCAAATGGAATCGACTGCGAGAATATAGCACCAAGTCGTCTGCATACATAAGGACGTCTACCTGCGAGTGCCGACTCCGTATCTCTTCAGGAAGGTCTCTCACCAGCACCGAAAACAGCAGGGGGCTAAGATTATCACCTTGGGCAACACCAGTGGTCTGTAAGATCGCCATGTGTTTAGCGCCTCCGTCATCTATAATAACTTGTCCTTCCTGTAAAATACCTTTAATGAGCTTCAAAATATTCAATGAGATCCCGCAAAAAGCCAGCTTGTCAAGTATAATTGTTCGTGCGGCCGTATCAAAGGCCGCTTTAAAATCTACAAATACAGCAAATAGATAAGCCCCTTTAGTTCGAAGTGCCCGTTGTATCGAATTTAGAAGTACAGCACATGCTGTCATTGTTGACCGGCCTCTTCTGAAGCCATGTTGTTGCTCCGGCAGCTTTCTGTTAATCTCAAGAAAATGTTCTAATCGACGGGCTAGGATAGCCGATAGAAGTTTATAGATTGCGCTCTTCTTTGCGATACCTCGGTAAGACGACGGTGCCAACGGACCTCCTTTTCCTTTAGGGATAATGCTAAGAAGACTGGTTTTCCATTCCGAGGGTATTTGGACCGTTTTCATCACCTCGTTAAAAAGTCTGGTAAAACAAGGCGCAAGGTGAATCGCTTGCTTGAGATGCTCATTCAAATCGAGCCCCGGGGCCTTCCCGGACGGTGCTTTCATTATTGAGTCGATAACTTCAGAATTGCTAAAAGGCCGCGACAGGGCTTGACGGGCGTCAGTGACGCGCTCGTCCCACACTGACATTATCACAGGAGCGCAACTCGGAACGGTAATGGCACTGGCAAACATTTGCCGGAAATGAGCATTTAGTATATCATGTGGGATTGGACACGCAGTAACGCGCCTGTCTGTCTGCAGCCACTTATGAGGTCATTGATGTGCTTCTAGGAGCAGCTTGTACTGTTTTCGTTCTTCATATTCTTTTATGGCGTTTTTTACAACTCTTTTATAGTCACGACTTAATCTAGTATAAAAATAAGTCATCTCCGGGCGGATTTTTGCTAAAATGTACGCTTGAATCATATAATGTTTGCAAGAAGCGCACTCCTGATTGTACCATGGAGCGTGCTTTCTGTTTGTTCGCTTGCTTTCCATTTGTTGCTTTAGCCGAGCGCTACCAGTAATGGCACTTCGAATGCTGGTGGCATAGGATTCCACGTTGATCACGGTTGGCACTGGGAAAATGTTTCGCGAGGTAACCGTCAAAAGGCTGAGATTCAGATTGCGACTTAGACAAGGCCGCTTGTGATCTGTAGATTGTGGTTCAATTGATATTTCCATTGCGACGGGTAGGTGCCACCTTGCACCGAACGCCAGAGTCTTCTCCTGCACCCCCCTGTACTTGACATTACATGGGTTAGCATTTGTGGCGAAAATGTCAATCTTAGATTGTCCGTGAGGCGCGACGAATGTCGAATCTTCAGCTGTAGATATAACCCACATACTGCGAGATGCCAAGGCGTTGAGTAGTGATACCGTTCTTATACATCTTGGTTTGTCAAGCCGACAGTTGAGATCACCGCATACTACAGTCACTTTGTGTAAGTCCACCATGTCAAGGCATAGTACTAATTTCTCCAGCAGTGTTGAAATCGCTTCTGAAGGAATTGAATATATTGCAATGACGTTAATGGCGGTTCCTGTTAGGACTACGCAGTTATCCTCTTTGTAGCATGTTTTTGCGCCAGCGAGCTTGCTGTTAAACAACACTGCAACTCCCCCACTTGTTCTGCCCGGTCCCTCTGTTTGTACACCCAGGCATTCCGCTATACACCAACTTGGAACGACTGTAGGTTTGGTGGCCCATGTCTCAGTAAGGACCAACACGTCATACTGCTCAGCTAAATGAAGAAGTGGGTAACTTGATTTAATGCCTTCACAGTTCCATTGAAATAATTTAAGTAGCGATCTCTTGTCTTGAGTATGTTGCGGTTGTTTTTGTACTGGTGCGTTTGTTACTGCTGAGCAAGCCGGTCACGGGCCTCCAGGAGGCCTGTCGCGCTTGCTCGTCTTTACACCTTGCTTACATGATAGCGTGCAAAGTGCATCGCGCAAGGAGGCTTCAATAGAGTGTTGCAAGGTTTTTTCAAGGGAAGTAGCTCCAGTGGTTTTGCTCAAGTCACCACCCATCTCTCCTGCGGTTGCCCTACAGAGCAGAGAGGGAAACAACTTTTCAAATACACTGGTTACCGCTGTTTGAACCGCTTTGATGATACAGGGGACAACTTTGTCTAGTAAGCCTTGTACAAGATCTACAGCTATGTCCATTGAAGGCAACGCTTTTTCGCTTATTTCCACAGGTTTCGACTTTGACTGTCCAACTTCTCGAGTGTTCATTGCGTCGTTGTTCACCTTCGTGCCATTCTTTACCACAGATGACCAGCTGCGCTTCGAAAAGTTATCAGACGGTTGAACGTATTCTACGGGGGCGCAAAGTGGTAGAGTTGGAGCCTCAGGTTGCCTCTGAATAACATTCCGAAAGCCCCGCTTCAACATTTCTATACGGCTCAATCGTACGGGGCACGAACCCCACGTGGCTTCATGCTTGCCGCTGCATTGGCAACATTTGGCCTGAGCCTTGCAATCTCTCCTAAGATGTTCTAGCGAGCCACATCTTCTACATTTTGGCTTCGGAACCTTGCAATCTGCGGCAAAGTGATCCATGCTGTAGCATCTAAAACACTGCATTGGATCGCAGTATAACACAACCCCATGCTTCTTTAGGCCCAAGCGTATTTCCGATGGGAAGTTATTGCCAGTAAATGTTAAGATTACGTGTTCAGTTGCTGATACAACGTTGGTCATCGAATTCTTGGTTTTAACTCGAGCTACCTCGGTTACTCCTAATGATCTTAGTGCAGATAGGATGGTAGCTTCTGAGATTGACGGGTGCACACCGGATATTTTGCCTTTGACAGAAGAGCGCCCTCCACTTATTCTGGCAGATACTTTAACACCCGCTAGCTCTTGCAGTGACAGCAAGGTGCCCCTATCCTCTTCAGCATCAACAACAATGACAAGCTCTCCAGTTTTCGTAAAGCGGGGTTCTTCGATTTTCCCCTTGACATGGCCCACAATATAGTCACAGACCTTGTTGAAATTATTCTGTAGCTCTTCGCCGCCGGCAGAAAATATCACTGCCTCTTGCCTGGTCACAACCACCTTTGGGGCCTGCGATCTTTTATGGCGGTGCACGGTAATAAACCCTGTATCATCAGGTTCACCCTCCTTATCACATTGTACTTCTTTTTCTGCTTCGCTCTGTACGTCTGCGCTTGAATCGGGGGAATCTTCATGCGATACACGGCAATCTTTCACTCGCACATCCTCGATGGGGCTCGATGCAGCGCGCTTTTCTCGTCCTCCAGCAACGCGAGTTGCGCGATCGTCTGTCTCCACGATTCCAGCGATGGATTCATTTGGCCGGCGATCTGTTGACACTGATGCCGGCAAATCCGGCGCCTCACTATCATGGCGCTTACGCGGTGGAGTGCGTTTCAACGGCATTTTTTTAAACACCAAAAAAAAAAAATTGGATTTGAACCCGGTTTGTCAAGTGCGTAGATAGCGGCGTTGCCACTTAGACTACGACACCTGTGTGACCGGGAACGATCCCTTCTTAACTAGCCTACCCGTTAAGGAATGTATATAAACAACTGACACTGGCGGTGACATTGTTAATTCGAAACGCCACGAAAAGATTAATCAGCTGGAATGAGTGATGATGACGATGAAGATGTGCTAGTGACGATAATGCTTAAGATGGTACTTGATGGTGAGGTATTGTAGTACTGGGTGATGATAGTGATGGTGGCTGTGGTGGTGATGATGCCGCTTATTCCTATTGACAGTATGACCGCAGTATTTCCTGACTTCTGCTGCGCTCAATCACAGGGTTAACGCCGGCTGTAACGCATTAGAAAAATAAGTTACATCTCGATGGCGCACGCAGACGGCACGGAATATGTTATACCTATGTGCATTTAGGTGTGGATGTGTTCTCTGTAAGCCTGTACAAAATGTCTTGGGATCCTAGTAAGGGCCCGGATTTAAATGACGTTGTATTAGCAGATAAGTGCGGTGCGTTGCTGGTCTGCAAAATTTTGACTTCTTGACGTGAAATCGGGTTTTAAAGTCGCCGCTACTGACGCCGTTGGTAGGGACCCAGACCTGGAGACCGAAATAAAAAGAAACCTCCAACGAAGCGCTCGTTAAAGTTTAGCGTCAACACTTAACTACGGTACGGACTGGCGATCCGAGCGATGCGACCATACAGCAGCCATATGGCCGCACTTTGGAATTAGTTAATTAACGAGTTTAGTTAAAGTGGACTAAAATAAGAGATTGGATTTAAAAAATAGGCTCACGTCATATACTGCTTTAAAGTCATAAGGGCACGGAAAGGCTCAAGCTAAAGCGGAGAGAGCCCTATAAGACCTCAAAAACGCACGGAGCACGACGGGCTTAAACGGAGGTTAAAAATAATGACAGAAGATAGGCTGAGAGGGGCTCATTATGGCAAAGATAACTAAGATGGCCAGAAAAGAGACGCTGTAGAACATACTTTTTGTGAGTGCTGCCAGAAAGCTGTGGCGCAGGAGCAGAGAGAGCAAAAATCATATAAATACGATAAATAAGATCGTAGATAGAGAGTACCAGGCAATGACCCTTAAGGAAATACTAGAACTCCTCAGAAGGAGTGGCCAAAATAGGTAGTCCGTCATTTTAAGATTGCGTACATAGATTTAGTGGCTCAGAGAGATAGGTACGAGTAATGAAGATAACGAAAAGATTAAATGCAGACCAGGTGGCCATAGATAGACTGTCTCAGAAGATCTCCTCAATTGGGGCTATTGCAGACATGCAGACAGAGACCGCGGCTATCTTAGATAGCAGTGATGCTATTCAGCTGCAGAGGCGGCAGAAAATCCCACAGCGATCCAGCGGTTTCAGGTAGCGGGCATGGTGGGCCTCGGCGCGGAATTCGGTAAGCAAACCTCCGAGACCCTGAAGATGTGCTGCAAAACAGTGGAACACACAGGCTTCTTACAAGTTTGCATAAGGAAAGCTATGGGAGGACGGCGCACGCCTTATTCGATGGAGGTGAAGCAAAGTACCATGAATGCCGTCTGGGCCCGAGTGGAAAAAATAAAAACAATAAACCTTTGCGAAGACGCTCAGCGGAGTCAGAGCCCAGATGAGCCAGAAGTGGGGAGGGGGGGGGGGGGTAATAACAGTCACAGCAGAGATGTTACCAAGAGCAAAGACGGCAACTTGATAATACGCATTACTGAAAACACAAAGGGCACGTAAAGCAAATGGCGGCTGCCATCAGGGATGCTTAGGAATGCAAAGTAACAGCAGGGGAAAAGGAGGGTAGGCCCCACGATGGAACACGTAGGAAAAAAAATTCTAACAGCGGAAAACTCAAATGTCGCGAGCGTGATACGAAGCAATCGTACAAACTCGAACAAAGCGCGAATACTTCAGAAGTGAATAGTGAAGTTGGGTCTGGCGGTCGTCAATGACGGGGAGGCTTCAACATTCACAAAGGGCATGCAGGAATCCTATATAGAAATTACTATGGTTTATGAAGTCGCCCTCTTCCTGGTAAATAATTGATGGGCAAAGAGCAACGAGAAGACAATGAGTGTTCGTAAATACATTTGTTTCACTATGACTGCGCCTTCTGAGGGACCACGGAAGTGAGGCGCCTTAGACTATTTATAGTCTGAAACAAGGCGAGCGCGTGGAAGAAACTCATAGATTTGACACACCCCTGGGCCGCTCCTCGAGAGTCGGAAGAGACGTCGTTGCAGGTATTTTTATTGAGCACTTACTGGGGGCGGGCGAGCAAATACAGGCTCTCCCCGTGAAGGTTCTCGACATAACGCCTAATGAAGTGGAGCAGGCCCGCGCCTAGCGCCGAGTGAAGCCTTAGGCCCGACAGAGTTTCTCTGAAAAAGGCTAACCCTCTTTGTAAACAGAGGCCGGCGGTAATCAGACAACAAGATCCAAAAGAGCGGCGCCAACTTACAATTGTGCTCTGCGCTATGTTCCCACTACAGCGGGAGATTCGTTGGTTTCATGCACTGTCATTTGCCTCTGTTTGTACCAGATGAGTTGAAAGCCACCTGGACTAGTCTATAAAGGACATACGTGCGTGGACTGTAAAAAGTGTCCCACATCAGGCAACATCTAAAAGGCAAAGACGGCAAGAACGCCAAATGAGCATCAGATAAGGGTATCAAAAAACCTGAAAAGATTGCCCAACAAAACAATCTTGCGGTTGCACCGGCATAATTCGCATTAAACAGTAGGCAAATTAGCCGCAGTTAAAAAAAAACTACAGAACCTACATAGTGCTTAGGCGTCCTAAATAGAGGCAGCCGCACTGTCTTCCGGCAGATTGGCGGCAGGCAAACAGCGGCCGACTGCCGGTGATGCCGTATTTCGCGATTACAAAACGGAAGACTTACAAAATATCATCGGCGGCGGACACCGGGATATGGTGTATGGCCTCCGAGAGGAATCCACAAAATCAATTTCTTGTTGTGTATGCTCTTAGATTGAGGTTTACGGGGTTGCGGTTCTTTACAGCTGCTACTTTTCTTCTAACTAAAAGCAGCGGGAGTCATCTGCAAGGAGCCTGAATGGAGGCGCAATAATCTCAGGCTCATCCTAGAGATGACCGAAGCTCTCTGGCAGGAAGAAGACCAAAGGAATCGTCATCAGCGCCGTTGGCCGGGTTGAGGTCAAGCGGGACGCAAAATATCTTGGAGTAGTTCTGCTATACGGTTCTTACGGAATCAGCTCACATACGCAAAGTAAAAGGAAGGTCTTGGGAACGGTTGTACAATTTATCGCCCTATATACGGCCCCGGTGTGCCGCTCCGGACAGAACCGGCATAAACTTTGCTCGATCCAGAGTACAATCGTCATAAGGGCGTACCGCACCACTTCGACAGAGTTCGCCCAAATCATCGCTAAAATGTGCCCTTGTATCTGCTAGCGAGCAGGGGCCCTTTTTGCCATCGGCCATACCACGTTGAATACGCCGGTTCTCGTCCGATCACCGAAGCTAAGCAGCGTTGGGCCCGGTTAGTACTTGAAAGGGAGACCGCCTGGGAACACCGGGTGTTGATTGCCATCGGTCATACCACGTTGAATACGCCGGTTCTCGTCCGATCACCGAAGCTAAGCAACGTTGGGCCCGGTTAGTACTTGGAAGGGAAACCGCCTGGGAACACCGGGTGTTGACAATACGGGGGACCGTGCTGCACGAGGACCCCCGGGCTGGACGGTTAATGCCCCGGGTGACACCCGGTGGTACCGTCCGGGACGCCTGCTGCCTTGGCTTAATAGGCAAAATGAGTGAGAAGTGGCCACATGAACGCAGACCACCGGTCGAGAGGACCTTCTCGGAAGGCGCAAAGGGGGCACAAAAACTAGATGAGTCATTTGGTCACACTGGTCGCAGGCACGTAACCATAGCTACCTACCTAGCTTGATGATTGGGAGTGGACAACGCACGCGCAATGGGACAAGACATATCATCACACACCTCAAAGACCGGTACGTGTGTAACTACGAGAAGCTCTTGTACTGCGCCATCTGGATGCTCACTGGCCGTGGACAGTTCCAGTCATACGAGGTCAGGATTCGAAAGGCAGTCGAGTGGGATATATGTGTCCTCTGTCCCTAAGGGGCATCGGGCGATATGGAGCATACCTTCTGTAGCCATACAGCACTGGAACGAGCAAAGGCTGCCGCCACGTCAGCGGTCAGAAAAAAAAATATTAGTTAGCGTCCTAGTAGGGACGTGTTGGGGACGAATAAAGGTTCAGCTAGGCCCTCAGGGCGGCCTCGAAGCACCATCTTGGACCGGGGGAGCACAGGCGAGGCGCATAGAGCACTAGAGTAGTAAGGCCTCTCATTGTGGTGTTAAAGAAATGCTACGCAATTTCGAGCTTGGAGATGTGGGGAGCCATACGGGTTTAGTGGGTTTGTAAGTTAATACTAGTTGCTTCTAGATACAGCTGCCAGTAACGTATAAACATTCCATATCCCAAAAGCCTCGCCTAACAAATGTAACAAGGCCGCGTGCTACTTTGGCTGCGTTAAACGCCATCCTCTTACGACTATCACCGATAATGTTTGGGTTTATTTTTCATTGTTGTCGTTGTTGCTGCAAAAATAATGGTACCCAGCTTCTATCTTTCAAGCGTTCGTCTACAGAGACCTTCTTAGAAGCTAGCAGTTACAAATAGAAATATTGCTTTACAAATATTTGTAAACATTTATCAAATTAAAGACAGAAGACAAACATGATGCACACCTGACTAGATAATGCCTGGGCAATTGGCCAGTCTTAGGGTCGTATCGTTGTTAAATTTATATCACCTTGATTATAATGTTTTGCTGCCTCTAAAATAACATCTTAGAGATATACAAATGAATGATTAGCGGCCTCAAAAAATTACTCTGAATGTATACTTTCCGCTGAGTAAGCAGTATAGCTAGTACGTTTGTAGGCTTTGCGAGTACTGCGGTCAGGGCTGTACGACGCTTGGATTTTTTGCAATCGAGTTACGACTCCCGGTAACCAGGAGTCAGACTTGTCTCTATTGCGTCAACGCAGTGGGTGCACGTTGGGTAAATCGAGGCATATCGTCATTGTCAAGCTAGACAGAAATTCAACTAAACATAGGCTAGACGCTGCTTAAAAGAATTGCTTGAGGGGGGCGTTTGAGTAGCGATCAAGTAGAAACGACAACAACAGACGAAATGAGGATAGCTGAGACTACGCGCTACAGTGGCACCTTCCCGGTGTGAGAGAAACGAGGTTGAGTCCATCAGGGTGGAGTTTCTCCAGGTGTCTGACGCCGATCACAACACTCACGATAGTGGGTATGTAAGCCTCAGTCGTTTAATTCAAATCAGAGAGCATACTAAGGAAAAAGTCTTATGTGCGAATACTTTCGTTATGAGGTTCATCGAATGTTGTAGAAAATTTGATCTGTGAAGTCAAGGCCTTCGTCAGGCGCCGTCAATTGGTTACTGTTGCTGCCCTTCCAGTTTTGCATTCTAATACAGTGTCTAATAATAATAATAATATTTAACAGTGTATTTTTTGTTGTTATAAAAGTTGTATTTTCACCAATGTGTAAGTGTATTTTTTTGCACCTTAAATGAACTCGATTGGCCATATGTATGCCTTAGGTTTGTCTACACTGCGTAAATTGATTATTTAGCTAAAATATTCGTAGGTCTAAGGACGACCCTAACCGCTAGTGCTACACTGCGCGTTTGCACATTATGGCTCAATTTCCACACTTGAATTTTTATTCGCTTTGCTTCAGCTAATCAAACTGCGGTGATAAAACGATTTCCGCATTAGAAACTTACAATTCCAGCAGTATTATGTTTACGCCAACTTATTGTAACGCTTAACTCTAAAGGTGTCTGTGCCAGAATATACTTTGTCCCAGTTTGGCATCTTAGTTTTATTGTTAATATCTATTATACAAGTATCCTGATTTTCTTTTGCGGCGTGCAACTTGCACTGCAATGACTTGTTCTAAAGCTACTCGACTTTAAAAAATAAAGCAATTAACTTTTCCAAGTAGTTGAAAATAGTAATCGAGTTAGGCTTTTTATTCATGTTCATTTATGTTCAAGATTTAAGCCTGGATTATTTAATAGAACTGCAGTTTTTACAAACGCAAACGCTCGAAACAAGCATAACCATTTTACTAATAAAAACTATACAAATAATGTGTTAAAATATTCGTCACAGAGATCCGACTGAGCCCGACTACAAATAGTCGTTCAGCATGTACGTGGGTTATGCGCAATCGCGTTTTGTGTTTACAACAATGAGGCCCGTCCGTCTGCCCACGAAGGTTTTTCTACGCTAAGAAACGGTACCTGCAAATTCCATTATGCTAAGTCAACTGCTGACTCTTTCGTGGTACGTATCATAATATGCTGTAACGTTACGTGTAGTGATCACTCTTGTGATCATTTCATCTCGGCTCTAAATCTTCTTGATCGCCCCACCAACCACTCTGAGCGCGGTTAGTTTGTCGTACCGTGTACAACAGAACATGCGTTTTAAACCCCCTGTTGCGATTTATTTAAACATCACTCCTTTATATATACTGTAGCTATGCATTTAGAGAAATACTAACGCAGACAAACTTGTTTAATTTACACATGAAAAATACTCAGCAATATTTGAAAATATAAACAATCTGACTTTAATCGACAAAATCGGCTCTACCATGAGATCTAGTGCATACGAATCGACAAAATCGGCTCTATTATGAGATATGGTGCACCGAGCACCCCCGCGCCTGGTCAATGTAGTGGGAGCGCCACGGCAGAAGAGCGCAAGAAGTTGTCTTCAGACTCTACGAGCGCTGAAGATGACAAGGCTGTTGAGACAAATGACGACGGGTTTACTCGTGTGGTGACCCGCAGGGAAAAATTGACTGCGTCCCACGAGCAGAAGAGCCTAGCTAAACTAAAGGAGAGTCTATCGTCTGGTGAACTAGGGACGTTTAAGATGATTATCCGAAGAGAACCATCCGAAGGCGAAGCCTCAGCAGAGTTTTCTGAAGGCTCGCTATTGTCGACGTACAAACATATACACGACGTAGCTCCGGGATGCAGAATATCAGGGGACAGAAATTCCATTATCGTGTGGCTTTCGCGAATTGAAGACGCATCTCGGATGTTTTCGATTTCAGCCCTAGGGAGCTTACCGGTGGTCACACACAGCCCATCCCTATCCCCTTTAAAGCCCGAATACACGGAGTTCCAGTATCAATAACCGAAGAGGAAACTACGCGAGTTATCACCGCTTGGAGTCAATCATGTAAAAAGATTGTTCCACATGCGGAACGGAGCGAGAGTTATGCTTGGTAAGGTGATTCTTTCCTTTACGCGCCAACCTCCGCCATCCGTTTTCCTTGAATACCAAACTCATCAAGTAGTTCTCGAGCCCGACCAACCCAAGTTATGTCACAAGTGTCTGAGGCCGGGACACTTCGCTGACAGGTGTACCATGGTCCAGGTATGCAAATGGTGCGGCACTCCCGGACATTTAGCAGCAAGCTGCCCCAATTCAGCAAGATGTGTGAACTGTCGTGGTGCTCACGCGGCGGGTTCATCTGCATGTCCTCGCTTGGCTTACCTCCGAGAAAGAAACCGAATTATACTCGAAGCCCGGACACTGCAACAGATGAAGGTGCTACATCCGGCAGCCGAGATTACTGACATGTCCCCCGTATCAGCTATGTCAGTAGATACCACAACCCAAGCTTTGAAACAACCTTCTTACGCTAGCGTTGTCCGCGGGATCTCTCAATCACGCGAAGACCCTACCCCGCAGCTGCTACTTCCGGCTCCTATATCAATCCCCACGAGGAAAGGCGGACGTTTGACGGGACGGTCTCGCCGGAGGACGCCCGTTGTAAGGCATCGCCGTATCAAAACACCCGTCAAGCGCACACGTAAAGCGACCCAGGCTGTGCTCGGCCCTAAAAGCGCCTCTCTCGGACTCTCTCAGATTCTTTCAGGCTTAAGCCCAGACTTATCGGCTAAATTCAAGGCCTTATTAGAGCTTTTGGAGCCGCTGTTACAGCTGCTACCGCTAGTAACAAATCTACGACAAATCGCACAGTCATCATGAATGACCACGATCGCACAGCTCAAGACGGAGCAGCATCACACCCCATTCCAGCTACTATCAAATGTCCACTATGCGACGGGCGATACACGCGGCGTGGCCTAACAAGGCATATATCAGTCAAGCATCCCACCGCCACTGAAGCTTCCTTCTCTACAACGACCACCTCTGTGCCCTCTCGTTTGCAACCGGCGCAAATTTTAGAGGACATTCAAGCAGTTATGGGGCGAATCAGACTAATCCGAATTGTACCAAAGTCAATTAGGAGGCTAGTGGCCGAGGCCCTTACCCGTGTACTCTCAGCAGTCTCATCTGATAACGACGTTGAAGCATGGTACGGTCTTTTCTCCTTTGCCTCCGTAGTGCTTCGCCTCCCCCGCGCACGCAACGATGCGTTATCTCTTACAGTCATCATCCGCAACAATCTCCGCGACTTCTCTCAGAATATGCGCCTGTCAGACGTGATTGCCACTTCGCACCCTCGCACCTCTACTTCTTAACCATTCAAAAATGACACCGTGCGCCAGTCCATTATTAAACTCTCCGAAGGTGATGTTTCTGGTGCCGCCAGACTTATTGTATCCACAGATACTTTAACGCCGGGCATCGACCGTATAGAGGTCTTGCGAGAGCAACACCCATTAGCTCCCGAGGACCTAGAATGGCCGACACTGACCAGATCCCCTCTGCCCTTCGTCACATCAAAGGAAGATATCCAGGCGGCGATTAAGAGCTTCTCCAAGAGCTCTGCCGCAGGGTTAGACTTTATGAGACCCCGGTTGTTAATGGGCCTTCTTTCCCCGTCCCTCGAAGGCGTCGCCGCCAGCCTACTCTCCGCGTTGGCAAAGGTTGTAGACATCCTTCTTTGGGGCAGCCCTCCTCCTTGCCTCCGGCCCTTGATATTTGGCGCAAGACTATTTGCCCTTCAGAAAAAGAACGGTTCGGTACGTCCTATTGCGTGTTCGTCTGCGCTACGCAGGCTTGCCGCGCAGATCGGATGCAACCACAACAAAGACGCCATTTCTCACGCAACCGGTGCACACCAATTGGGATTCGCGACGCCGGCCGGAACCGAAGTAGCCATTCACGCAGCCCGCGCCTTTCTCGACTCACGCGAACCTCCAGGGGTCTTTGTAAAGCTCAATTTTCAAAACGCTTTTAACTGTATACGACGCGATCACTTGATGAAGGCCGTCGCATCCCACGCCCCTCATCTATTAAACTACGTCGAACTGGCATATCGGCACCCTTCCCATCTTGTCTTGCCTGAACATGTGATTTCGTCCGCCACTGGACTGCAGTAGGGGGACCTCTTAGCACCACCTCTGTTTTGTCTGGGCATCAAGGATCTGGTGGATTCCTTCAGGAGCCCGCTGAACCTCTGGTATCTTGACGATGGTTTATTAGGAGGAAACGTTTGCACAGTAGCCGAAGATATTCAACGGGTCCTGGATTTCAGTGTTACATCCGGGCTGGAGTTAAATCCGGCCAAATGCGAATTATGCCTCTTTGGCCCTACTCTTGAGGCCCCCAAAATACAGTCACTCCGAAACCTCCTGCCTAGCTGCAAGCTAACCGTCAAGGACGATCTGGAGCTACTGGGTGTGCCAATTTGCCCCGAGGGGCTCGCAGCAGCAATCGAGCGTTGGAGATTGAAACTGGAAAACGCCGCCGCTCGCCTTCCTCTTCAGCGAGCTCATCGGGGACTTTTCTTACTCAGGTCCTCCTTTTCGTCCTCAAGACTAATCCACCTCCTTCGAGGGGCCGATTTATCAAATCGATCCGACGAGTTGCAAAGGCTCAACGACTTGACACTGTCCACCCTGGAGTCCTTGCTGAATACATCTCTACCGCCTAGCGCGCGAGAACAGGCATTGCTACCCGTTTCAAAAGGGGGCCTCGGGGTACCAAATTTACTGACCCTGGCCGGGCCTGCTATAGTCTCGCCAACGCTAAGCGCGCAAAACAGGGCAACCCCTCTTTTAGATTCAGCGGGAGTCGACCAGTTTAGAAACCGCTTAGCCCATCTTCAAGAGAACCTTGAGGCGCGCTGTGGGGGTAGGCCTGAAAACGTACTGTCCCAGCGTGACTGGAGTTCCCCTGTGCACGACGAGGTACAACGACGTCTCTTTAACGAAGCTGCCGACGACACAGCCAGAGCTCGCTTAAACGCCGTATCCGCCAAGGATTCAGGGGCCTGGTTACACGCGCTTCCCAGTGCCCCCATAGGTACCCTTCTTAATGACGAGTCGATTCGCATAGCAGTAGGCCTACGACTAGGGGCAGATATAGTTAGCCCTCATCGGTGCCAATGTGGTCACCCCGTCGATAAACTAAAACATCACGGACTATCGTGCATTATTAGTGCAGGACGACGCTCGAGACATGCCGCTATTAATGATACTTTTAGCAGAGCCCTTAGGTCGTGCGGTCGTCCGTGCATTCTTGAACCCCCAGGTCTCTGCGCGGAGGACGGCAAACGTCCAGACGGTATGACACTCACACTATTCGAGCGAGGCAAAATGCTAGTTTGGGATGCAACCGTTACCGACTCCTTAGCTCCTTCTATGGTCGGTGGCGGCGCATCCGAAGCTGGTTATGCAGCCCACCTTGCGGAGACTAACAAGTTGAGAAAATACTCATCAATCGGCTATCCCCATGAATTTTGCCCTCTCGCGTTTGAAACCCTAGGTGCCCCTGGCGTTCGGACCAAGCAGCTGATCCGCAAAGTTGGAACATTGTTAAACCTGTCATCCGGTGATAACAGGTCATCGTCCTTTTTTAAACAATGCCTGGATCCTGATATACAACGTGAAAACGCTGCCTCCGTTCGGGGCACACTCCTGAAGTGGTCTCGCCCTGGCCTCATCGAAACGGACACGTGACAGTCACAATGCGCGTTGGCTTAGCTAGTTGATGTGTGTAACATACACCTAATGTATTATACGGAAAATAAACTACTACTAAAAAAAAAATATGGTGCATACGAAGCTGTAGAAGAAACTGCGCCATAGACATTTTTCCTGCTAATTTCCAGTCGTCAACACGCGGAAAGCATGTATTAATATACGCATATTACCGTTAAATGCCACAACAATTATTTCACGAGGAGCTAAGTTGTGCAAAACTCAATCAAACCAAGATACTTGTGGAGCATTGGGGGACTTCTTTCTAAGTAAACTAGATATCTCAACTTAGAAGAATACTTCAGGTGAACCTCAACCGGTGCAGAGCTGCGTACGACCTGCTTGAGGAGACGGTCCGGGAGAGGGGCATAGCATTATGCCTCCTTTCGGAACCGAACAAGAAGCGAATGAGAAAGAAGAGCTCTATAAATACCGATGAACGCATCGATGCGGCAACCTGGTGGACAGGAGAGGACAACGCCAAATGGGCAGTACGGGCTCAGGGAAGTGGCGACAGTGGCTTTGCGTGGGTGGAATTAGACGGGGTGGGTGTTCTCTACTCGTGCTATTTTTCACCTAATAGGGAGATACAGGAGTTTCAGGTTTTCCTGGGTCAACTAGGCTGTAGCTTAGGCACGCACGAGGGAAAACCATTGATTGTTACCGGGGACTTCAACTCGGCCAGTACTGCATGGGGTAGTCGTAACACTTCGGAAAGAGGACAAATCTTACTGGAATGGATGGCAGAGCAGGGGCTTATGGCTGTCAACGACGGGGACGTTCCGACGTTCTCACGGGCAGGGAGGGAATCCCACGTAGATCTCACGCTTGCCAACGAACGGGCATTCACGGCGATAACCGGGTGGAGGGTCGATACGGTTCATAACCACAGCGACCACCGCTACATCTGCTTTGAGGTACGAGCCCCAACCGCGACGCTTCCAGCATCACCTACCCGGGGCAGACGGTGGCAGATGAGACAGCTGGAAAAGGAAGCGCTAGTAAAGGAGATCGACGCGAGGTGTCGGACGATGGGAGTGGGAACGGTGGACGAAAATCAACTCATTGAAACACTCATTGCCGCATGTACAAAGGCTGGCCCGCCTCACCCGAACGCCGGAGGTGCCCGACGGCACCGGTCCGTTTACTGGTGGAGCAAAGAGATCGGGGAAGCGAGAAAGCGATGCACAAGGCTAAACAGGGCGTATACTAGGCAACGCAGCTGGCTGAGTGGAAGGTTGAACCGAGGGGAGAGGGGGCTAGACGTTGACGAGCAATCGGTCACACTCCTGGAAAGTTACAGAGCTGCCCGCGAGGACCTTCAAGGCCTCATCTGGAAGAGTAAGGTACAGGCGTGGAAACAGCTGGCAGAGGACGTGGAGAGAGACGTGTGGGGGTTAGCGTACCAAATCGTTATGGACAGGCTTCGGGCGCCTTCTCCGAGACTCCCGCCGGATGTTCTAAAGGATCAGGTCCATAGCTTGTTCCCGGTTCACCCGTGGAGAGGCGACGGGGAGGAGCCTCTGGTTGCTGAAGAAGATATTCCCGAGGTGACGTTGGAGGAAGTCGAGCGAGCATGGCAGCGATTGACACCCGGTAAAGCACCCGGCCCGGATGGAGTACCTCCTGGAGCGGCGAAGCTACTGGTTCAGCGATGGCCGAAGCTGTTTCAAGCACTGGTGATGCGTCTTCTAAGAGAAGGGCGATTTCCGCGGCTGTGGAAAAACGCCAACCTGGTCCTAATCCCCAAACCAACGGGAGAGAGCAATGCTTTAGCAAGTAGTTCTGCTTACCGGCCTATATGTCTTCTTGACACAATGGGCAAGATCTTAGAGAATGTTATCGTTGAGAGGCTCAACGCTGAGATTGAGCTCAAAGGGGCCCTGTCAGACGCCCAGTACGGTTTCCGTAAGGGAAAGTCTACGCTTGGCGCCCTTACACGGGTTTTAAAACGGGCGACCGAACAGTTAACAAGGACTCCGAAAACAAGAGACTTCGTTGTGCTCGTCCTCCTGGACGTCAAGAATGCCTTCAACTCGATGAGCTGGGAGGTGGCCATGGACGCAATGAGGCGCAAGGGCATTTCGCCATACATTCGCCGGATAATTTCGTCCTACCTATCGGAAAGAAGGCTGTCGGCCGGCGGTCAGGAGTATGAGATCTCTGCGGGGGTTCCTCAGGGGTCGGTCTTAGGGCCGATTCTGTGGAACCTAGCCTATGACGGGGTCCTCGAGCTGCCGGACCTACCGGCGGGTGTTGAGATGGTGGCCTATGCCGATGACTTGGCGCTGGTTATCACGGCACGGGAAACGGGGGCCCTGGAGTATGCCGCTAATGAAGCCTTGGAGCAGGTGGCAGAGTGGATGGAAGACCATTCTCTAAGACTGGCCCCGCACAAGACGGAAGCAATGTACCTTACAGGCAGGAAGAAAACCCGGAACATCCGCCTGCGTCTAAACGGTCATCCTGTCAGGCTTGCTCGGACAGCAAAGTATCTCGGAGTGATGCTCGACAAAGGTCTCAATGGATCGGCGCATATCCAGCATGTGGCTGGTAAAGCCCACAAGGTCGCGGCCGGCCTGGCGCGGTTAATGCCCAGAGTCGGCGGCTGCACAGAAGGCAGGCGGCGCCTGCTGGCCAGTGTAGCAGAGTCGGTAGCGCTATACGCGGCTCCAGTGTGGGCAGACATGGCGCTGAGGACACAAAGAAACAGGAGAGCGCTTCGATCGTCACAGCGGCCGGTAACCATTCGTGTCTGCCGGGCTTACCGCACGGTGTCGACCGCGGCCCTCTTGGTCCTGTCTAAGATGCTGCCATGGGATCTGCTGGCAAGTGAACGGGCCGAAGGATGGAGGGATGGCGATCTGGACTTAACAACGGCTAGATCGAGGACAATCGCCCGGTGGCATGAAGAATGGGCCACAGTGCAGCCGGGAGACCCTCGGAGGCCGCCCGCGGGGAGCTGGACCAGAGACCTCATCCCTGACCTGAAGGCGTGGTACGACTGCAACCACGGTGAGCTGTCTTATGGTACGACACAGGTGCTGACCGGGCATGGCCAGTTCCAAACGTACATGGTAAGAATTAACAAGGCGAGTGTCGACATCTGCGCGTTATGCAGATCGGGTGAGACGGACGATGTCGAGCACACAGTTCTGCGGTGTCCGGCCCTCCAAGAAGCCAGAGACGCGGGTGCGACCACCGTGAGAGGAAAGTCGATCAAGAAGGTTGTAGCACACATGCTGACTTCGGCGAAGGCGTGGAGGGAGTCTTGTGCCTTTTTCGAGACTATCATGTCCTTAAAGGTGGCCAAGGAAACTGCCAGGAAAGCTCGTTTCAACAATAGCCCCCGATCCAGTCGAGAGGGAGCGCCCGTAGGTGACAGGGAAAGAAGGGGAAATAGGCAGCGAAGGCGAACTAGCCTTGGGATTAGGCAGGGACAGCCAGGGACGCTCCAGGCGATGACTCTCGACGCATCCCCAGGTGGCGGAGCTGTGGAAGGCGTTAACGGTCTGGCTGACGCGTCTGAGTTGCACCAAGGCAGACATGAGACGATGGATGATGCCAGATTGGAGTAGAATGTAGGAGTTGGTGCAACACCACTCCCATGGATTCGAAGCAATGCCTACGCAGTTACCGATCCCTGGGGGTGGGGGGGAAGCGGGTTTACTGGGTTTGCGAGTCCCAGACTAGTCACCATGACTGGGGTGGCGCATGTCTGTCTGGATTCCCGTAATCCCCCAAAGTAATGCTGAGAGGTTTCAGCAGTAAAAAAAAAAAAAAAAAAAAGATATCTCAACTGAGCCCAAGTCGTGCCTTACACACAATTGTAATGTTAGGATAAGCAACAATAATCGTACAAGTTGGCCAATATGCAGGCTGGAAATGCCACTAGCAGAGATTTCGCAATCAAGGTAATTATTCATTTCGTTTCTGTTACGAAACGGGTTTACAAACAAGGTGCTACAATATGTACACGAGCATACATATGGTCGGCGACTCAGAGGCGTATTATAAGTCATCTTTGGGCGGAATCCTGCAATGTGGTAGTGCACAGACACATTTCAGACATTACTCGTGAGGTTTCACCGGTTCTACTTTGCGCCACGCCTAGCTTCGCCGGTAGAAGCAACTGTTGTGACATTTACATTGCTGGCGTTCGTATTGCCCACGTAATCCCTACAATCAGTTTACCTGAAAGCATAGCTTCTCATATTAATAGAGTGTATGACCCAGTCGTGAGACGGAATTGCATTCGTATGTTTATCAGGCTTTCGACTTCAACGAAATCGGTTTAAAGTTACTCTGCCTACTTAAAACGCTAGCTAGTGCTGGATGGCATAAGTCAAAAAGACAAGCTATGTCAAATGAACTAGAAATTGCTTATTATTATTCATTTCAAAATTATATTTATTTCACTTAGATTGAGTATAATATACAGTTCAAGATGTTTCTTCATAATACTCTATCTTCTTCACGCTTTCGGCGAGAGAAGTAGTGCAACGATTTTTTGTCCAGCTCTGTGCATTCCACTGCATGGTTCTTGGTACACCTCTGCAAGCAGAACCGGCAGGTGCACAGCTCGTACTCCTCGTGAAAGGCTGCGTTTAAACATACCAGGTAGTGATAAATTATTAACCATTTAGCAGGCGTTAAGGTTTGGTTAGGTTAGTACGTACAAAAAGAGGCTACTTCTAATCTAAATTTGATTGTATAATAGCATCAAACTCTGTTTAACTCTCTCTGCGTACACTGAAGTCGTATCCTAGATGGCCCGGTTGTATAGGTTAGGGGATCAGCAGGCTTTTAGTGAGTTTGAGAGTTCCGCAGTACCAGTCGATACTAATTTGCTTCAAACATGTTTGTTACTGTCTCCTGTAGAAAAAGAAAGCTCTTGGTTAGATTTTAGTTTGTACGAGATGCCGCTGATATTATTGGCATAACATAAACACCTGTTCACTTTATTTTATTTTTGTTCAAAGCAAAAGCAATTCGTTGAAAAACACAGTTGGCAGGATGGCCTATTTTATGGTGAATAGTTTGTAAAGAATTGTGATAGAGAATGTTGTTTTGAAGCATTGGTGCTAGTTACCTGAATTAAGGTGAGTGATTAAGGTGGTGTTTATCTGAAGCCACCCCTTCTCATACTTCTGCTAATCGGTGGCGACATTGAAGCCAACCTTCGGTTCCCTCGGTATGACAAGCGGATGATTGTGCCAGCTGACTGCGAAAGCTGCAAAACATGTTTACACCCACTCATTCAGTTTCTAAAGTCCTCAACGCAACACGACCTACTGCAAGTTTCGTTACTGGGGAGAGGTGTCTCCCATTGTCGCCAAATTCCTGGCAAACAAGCATTCTGCAACTGCAACGGTGCTGTGGAATACGGCATGAAAAATAAAATAACCGACCTAACAAGAAAGGTCACTGGAAACGTCACCGGCGGCTCAAAAGACCTAGCAACAACACCCAACCTCGGCAACACCAAAGATCAACTTAGTAACCTTGCGCGTAACAAACACGCTGCTCGCAACTCAACTCCCAGGAGACTCAGTTGTTAGAAGCAGCCAGCAAAAACAGCTAACAACAGCAGGTCAGCTCCAAGGTCGCAAGCATAAAATGACGGCGCGTGGAGGCACTTTTTGTGAGGAGAATTGCTCTCTCACAACGTTATGCGAGACTGCGTTAACGGTGTTGCTGGCGAAAGCACAGAAGCCAAGCCGAAGTTGGTCAGGCCTTATAAGGCATTCTTTAATAGCTTTCATATCCATATCAATCAAGAACATTGTAATGACACACAAGACCCAGCTGTATGGCCAGGTGGAACGAGATTAACCCATTATTGCGGTCCGCTGAGGCTTTTAAGAGTGTTTGGAGGGTTGTCATCTGCTGTTATCTGCTGGGCGACAAGAGTGGTTGTATGATTGTGGAGATATGATGTGGAGATAACATAATGCAAAGAAAACTTAAAGATCAATTTGATGCATAGTGTGGAATCGTACGATGATTGGGTCGTCCATCGAACGAGGAGTGTGGTCGAATTAAAGTGCAACAGTGCTCTGCTGAACGGGCGGGGTAAAACGAAACCACCCACGAAACAGTCGGTGGGCTTCGAGGGTAATTCAATTTAAAACCGCTGCTCAATACACTGAGAGAAATATACAGAGAATCAGATAATAGCAGAACGCATCTTGAAGATTACAAATGCGTTATATCTACTAATCGAAAACGTTGCAACGAAAGATTTATTTTGTTTTGTGAAATTTCAAAACAGGGCCGATAGGGCGCTCTGGCTTTATGATTTCATCTCGCACTTCATAGATATCAATAAACTGAAGGAAGCACTTCATATATAACTGTCAATAGTTCAGAACGTCAACGGCTAGGAGGAGAATAAAAACGGCAGAATCACAAGTCGTGATGATGAGAACTGTAGGAAATTAAAGAATCTTATTTGTGATCGGAAAAACTAGACAGCTTCAAACTTGGCAGACATAGCAACGCTAAAAATAACCTTAAGGAAGACAAAGATGGTCAAACAGCTTAAATCCAGAACAAGAGAAAAAGTAAGAGAGGGAGTATATCAAATTCGTGGATTCTTCTTCCAAAATGGCCCTGACCGCCACACGCTATTATAAGTGACGAATATTAGTTGCGCCAGTTTACAGCTGAACGAGACAACTCCACCGATCACGACAGCCCAACTTGACACAATTCACTAGACAGGAACCTTCTAGATACATTTTCTATAAGATAAACAAAAGACGTCCGGATCGGATTGCATCATCTACAAACACCCCAAGAACGCAACTATGGTTGTATAATAAATATACCAAATATATATACAGAAGAAATGTAGGAAAAGCTTTCTTCAACCAAAATTGAAAAGGTAGCGACCGGACGATCCCCACTTCTGCTATTTGTGCGGTGACCGCATTAGCTCCTCAATTCTCGCTCTCAAAACATATTAATGAAAAAAGCAAAGGCTACCACGGCAACGATACCTCTAGAACCCCTAACAGAGCTCGGGATAAAGCACCTCTTTCAATTAAGGATTGCCCTCCTTATGACATATCGTTTACAGACTTTTGCACCATAACTCACGTTGCAGAACTGTATGGACTAATACCTAGTTAAATCGGGCTTCATAAAAACCAGGCCATGCCTCTCATGTAGCGCAGCAACCATATCGGCCCTCCAACTCTATTGGGAAAGCACACTCGTAGAGGACCGTATACAAAGCAAAGACAAATCCAAACATAAAATGGTAGAGCCGATACACCAGGATACACCGAGAGGAACGGAATGTGCATTTTGAAATAAACAATTTTACAAGTAGCCCAGCATTCATCTGTAACACATGATAAAGAGGATAACCAGATCAGTGCTGTATAGATGAACCTAACACGTGTACCACCATTTGATTTGTCTAAAAGGAAGTTGTGTCGAAATGCATGATTTTTTCTGCAAATATTGCGGAATGCCGTGTACTAATAGATTCCATATTTTATAAGGCTCTAAACTCGATACATCGAGCATCTCTAGAGCAACGAGGAAGGGTTTAGACAGACATAAATAATTAGTGCGTATGTTGATAGAATAAAATGTTTGACAAGACACGTTCGAAGTACGGTATTCACGCCAGCAAAATTTGGCCATTTCGAAATTTTGCGTAATGACCATGATCCGTTTCATAGGTGTAGATATACGTCTGCCATTCGAACGACTGTGTGCTCTTTTTAATCGTTGCTCTCTAATCCAAAACGACGATATAGATGAAAACAATCATAAATATATTTCGCAAGATTTACGAGAGATCCAACATCGATTGACATGGTACAAGGTCCTCGCCGTGAGTTCTAACATGGTCGGACAGTGGTCAGTCGAACTGACAGAGATGTAAGTATGCGTCTGCATATAAATATATATATATATATATATATATATGCATAACCACCACCACGTTTGCATAACCATTACATGTCGTTGCCATCTGGCGCATGGTTCTTGTAGTTGTTGTTGTTGGAGTAAAATGAGTAGACAACAAGCGCAGATTGATGCCGTACGGTTCAAACCGCTCAGCCACCGCACGCGAGAGCGTAAATGGTGATGAATAACTAATTACGCAATCGCTTGATGGCTGATTTGGTATAAGCCGTGTGTCTCTACTATCTCCGTCTCAACAACGCAACTCTGCGACCGGCAAGTCGTCGAGATGCCGAAGACAGAGCACGCAGTTATGCAGCTGATTGGTTTCGTGGCGTTCAAGTTGAGACCACGCACGCTACGACAGCTCGAAATGACTCTACGCAAGCGACGCGAAAAGTTTCTCATACTCATGATAGACTGCGGCGCCTAGGACGCTAGAACTTGCAATGCCACTGGCATTACCAATCTACCATAATCCAACATCGCCATTAGTACAACTTCTTCTACTACTACAACTACTAATAACACTACCACAACTACTGCGATCGGCAATAACACGTCAAAGAGTTAGTGCAGGCGGACGGCATTGCGTTAGACGAGGATCGATACCTTGACGGCTCACTTCTACGGTGGACCGTCATAGCAGAGGGCTGAATCTAGAGCGGTAGGTGGTTGGCCACACACATGGCCAGACGTGTAAGATCGGCCATACGACCAGACTGGGCGTTGTCTACCGAGCCAGTTTGAAATGGGACTGCATTGCAAAAGCTGATCGTTTCGACAGTTTATTGGCACAGTGACAGCTTAGTGTCACATCTTACCGGACGTCTCGCCGGCTTTACGTAGCGTTGTATACGAAAAATATATGGAGATGTATGGAGGCACAAACAAGCTGAATTACTGACAGCAGAGGATAAATCACTCGTCGACATGGATAGGCTATTTTGCATAGTTTCTGCTCATTTAAAGCCAAGGCTAGGTGTCACAATCAGCTGTGCCTACGTTGAACGGAACGGTTTGACAACACATATGGGTCATTTATAAATTTCAAGTTGTGTTTATTCAGATGTCATGTGAAGTACACGCAGGCTTATCTGGTCCTTCAGTTACAGAAATGATGGCAATGATCTCCTGTTTAGTTAACTACCCAGGAAAGCATGGTATACGAAATGTGTCTGTTAGACAAACACTTAAAACAATTTTACAACATCGCAACGAAACGAAAAACGAGAAATCGTTGAAGAAAATACCCAACTGGGCCAAAAATCACTCTAAGCGCAGATGTGACGTTGCAGAATTTAATTGACGCTTGTAATTGCAGTAGGTCCATCAGCGCGATTGCAGTAGTATTTTTAGCGCCTCAGGAGATACCTGGCATATTTAAACTTGTTGCTAAATATACCCCGATTCAAGCGTACTGTTCGTAACCGACGCAATCGGTGCCATTTTGCGGCGAGCATTGGTTTATATTTATTTCAGTCTGTCTGCAGCAGTAGGCCGTGAGATTCGCGCACGGCTATATGCTCTCGAGCACGAGCATGCTCCAGAGTACGCCGCTGCAATTCATCGATTTAGATGAAGCAAGACGTGGAGAAAGAGAGTCTATCGCATGCGTTCCCCACTCAAAGCCTCAGACTTGCGCACACCGTGTCTTGAATTGTCTAGCTAGGCAAACCAGGTGTTATTATTAGAAGTGTTGTGAGAATAGATACTGACCAACCAATATCGAACATAGGACGAAAGCTACAAAAGGCGAGCAGTTTCAGTTACGGTGCAGGAGCGAACTAAGTGGGCAATTGTACGGAACTCGTACTTTGTTGTTTGCAAAGACAGCAGCCAGGCTTGCTACTGTCGTCGTTCTCGACAAACCGATCCATGCTTATTATTGTGTTCTTTTTATCAGTGTTTAATTCCTACAATTAACATAAATAATCGTTTCCAATGTTATGAGTTAACTCCGTGTCAGCCCATGCCCCTCTATAATAGAACCCTCTTAATAAGAGCCTCTACAAACAGCCAGTGACATCATCTGCATAAGAAAATCGCTTCGCGCTGGTTGCCCGCATAATATTCTGTACGTTTTGCAATGTCCCTAAAAATATTCGCGGTACCTAAACGTATAATAACGCAGTGTCTCCAAAGCAATAGGCACGAAGTGGCAGCTCCTTTACAGCTCAAGATCCTGCGTGTTCTGCAATCCATGCACACTCGACAAAGCTGTGACGAATAAATAATAATGTCTTCATGCGTGAGACAGCTACGTCCCAGACAAAACTTTTCCGTGTGACCCTATTAGGTCGGGGAACGCATTTTTCCACCCCGATATTTGGGATTGAGTGTGAATAGTATTCCTGCTTTTCGCAGTTTTTTAAGGTGCGCCAATCCCACCATTTCATTGACTTCCGCGTGTCTTGCAGGTCTGCCGGGATTTTTTAGGCAGCTTAACGGGCGTGATCCGCCAACCTGGAAACAGGCCATCCTTGTGTTGGGTTTGAAATCAGGGAAGAGCCTAGAAGAGGGAGGCGGTGGCTTTCGGCCTGCCAGCCATCTAGGCGCTTTAGCCAAGAGCTTGGGCAGAGGCCACCCTCGTCTATCGCCTAAACGAGAAGATCAAAGCCAGGGGAGCGCCACCGGGGCGCTCAATGCGGATTCCGGAAAAGCCGGTCCACACTCGGAGCGCTGAAAAACGTACTGCAACGGGCCGGTGAGGTGATCATGAAGACCTCTAAAATAAGGAGATTCATACTCCTCATCAGCCGGAGATATCAAATGCATTCAACGCAAAACACTGGGAAGTAGTTGTGAAGACGCGAAGAAATCACCGCTAGTAGCATATAGTAAGGCCGCGGGTAGAGCTTTGTATTTGCGTGCCATGATGACGATCTTTGCCTGTTATCATACAGCCAGTCCCCGCGCTGTTCGCGCACTGTTGCGCGTCAATTCTACTACTTTTGTTATCGCGAGCGTTCAGTGTAACGTGTGCCTAACGATCCCCGGCGGCGACCGGGACGCAACGGCTTGCACGACGGTAGTAGTATTGCCCTAGGGCGGTGAGTGAGGTAGGCAGACAAGCGCAGGTAGATATATATAGAGCCCGGTGGCGTGGTGCATTCGCCTGCGCCTTGCGACCGAAGGAGACACGTAGGTGCGCGCGTTCGAGCCCCACCGTTGCACATTTGTATTTGTGGGGGTCCGTCTATAAAGCAAAAGCGGAAAGCAGTCCCGTGGACGTTAAATCTTAGCTGGGGCTCAGTCCAAAACAACAAAATATATTTATACATATATATATATATATATATATATATATATATATATATATATATATATATATATATATATATATATATATATTTCGAGCGACTGATGTATGTCTAGTGCGGAGATATTTTAGTGTGTGAAGAGTGTGAGTTTCGGCGGCGAAACTGCGTTCGTGCTAGCCGCAGGGACATAGCGCAAGGTGTGTGTGTGTGTTAGCCAGGCAATACTACGAAGGGAGTCGACGCTGCCGTATGATCCTTTATCGCACAGTGAAGCATAATAAATAAGAATCAGTGTCAGTGAAATCACGCATTTGGATTGTCTTTCTTTTACGGTTTTGTTGGCAACATAATGGCACCCAACGTGTTGAGAGGCCCAGACGTAGAGGCGATTTTAGGGACAGCCAGTATGGCTGAGACAGTACACCGTGTGGCTGCAACTCGGAGTTCAATGCAGGTGTCAAAACTGGATACCACCGTCACCTTTTTGTTGACTTCAGAGGATCCCTTTGAACAACCTAAGTTGATCGTACATGCTAAAGATTCGTTAGGGGCTGATGTGGAAAAACGGTTTCAGGAACTACTCAGTTTTTGACGAGAAAGGTCACGTCATGCAGAAGGTCTTTTGGCGAGTCTCCTCGGGACGAGCCCACACAAATCTATCACGCCCACGTTGCATTGAAACAGGGTAACGTTAAGTTTTTGTTTTGTGGGGGTGGCCATTAGTCTAGTGCATGCCGGGCTGATATGCCCGTAGAGATGCGTAGGCAACAAACATTAGATGCTTGAGTGTGTAGGAAGTGTTTGGAACTCGGCCACTGGGCGCGGGCCTGCACTACGCATACTGTTTGTAGGGCCTTCATTTACATGCGTTATGTACGAACACCAGAACAACAGTTAACGTGGCGGCAGTGGACGCGGGGGGGGGGGGGGGGGGGGTAGACGTCTAATGTTGCTGACAGGGCACGTCATTGTACAGACGGGAACGGGGGAGCATGCCATGAGTTGAGCAGCGTATGTTTGTAACCAGCCGACTGGCGGGTGTGCTCTGGGCCGGTCCTGTGGGACATGAGTTCTTGTATGCCCATGTCTTCGGCTGGTTCTGGCCCCAACAGGCGAAGCGGCTTCCCATTGTTCGTCTTGAGCTACTAACGCAGTCCGGCAAACCGATGCTGATCCACGCGCTTGTGGTCGAAAAGATTGCGTCGGCGACGCCTGCCACACCAGCAGGAGGGCTTCGCGATAGGGTCAGCACCGGACTGGCCGAGCGAATCGGTGGCCCGGCCACAGTCAAATTGTGGCTTTGTGCGGGCGACACGCTTAGAGGTATACGCGGAAAGCCCCGTCGTCTGGACGAGTAATCCATCGGCATAGACACCTGGTTCGGCTGGGTCCTCGTAACCAACGAGTCAGGCCTAGAAGGCGTTAAGCAGCGTCTCGCGGCGACGGTGACGACGCAGGAATTAGAATTTTTTGATCGTTGGAATTTATTGGCATCCTGCTGTCGAAGTTGAAGTCACGCAACAAAGAAGAAGTATCGAAGAATCTCCTCGACAGGATCAAGCGACGCCAAGATGCAAAATATCAAGTAGCATTGAAGTTGAAACCGATGTCCGAGAAGTAAGAGCGTTCTTCAACGGTAGATTCGCTGAAAATTTGCCCCCCGGTGAGTCCGCAACATAGATTATGCCACACTTTCCGGTAGTCCAGCCCGGGAAGGTGTCGTATGAGGAACGGCTGGCCTTCGATGCTTTAGCAGCGGGCAGGGAAGGCTTGTCGCTTAACGATTGCACTTACGGCACTCCAAACCTGCTCCCTTTCACGCTAGCCATGCTGGCAACGTTTAGGGGGCACTAGGTTGCTTAAGTGCTTAGGTGGCCGACATAGGTCTGGCCTATTTGATGGCGCGTTCTCCACAGAGTTCGCAAGTTATTCTGTTCCTATGGCTCCAGGACGAGCGCAACCTTGAGGGCCAAATATTATTACGATTGATGTCCACTGCGTTCGGAGTCAAGAACAGTCAGCACTACAATATCGCGGTCATCGGGCCCTGAGCAGTACATCGGGAGCGAGCCCGAGACTAGCTCCGTCATGTGTAAGGACTTATATATGGACTACATGCTGACTGGCGGGCGGTTAGTGAGGCAGGGCATTTCTTGTTTTTGCAAGCATATCTCGAGAAGTGCAGCAGATGTTGTCCCTAGCGTGTTAGATCACGGTGCGTTTGAGCATGACCCTTTTTGTGGTGAAACAGCCAGACGATAACTGTAGCCGTTCCCTCTTGAAGTTACCTAGAAACCCTCCAAACAGCCTAAGCGTTGAGCCTGGAGAATGCTGGTGCCTATGTAAGGAAACAACGTTGGCTTCGCTTCTCGTAGTTACAATGTTCACGCTGCGTCCCCGTAGCAACAATGCCGATAGTAAAATCCTGTTGTAACACCTGTGTTGCATGTACCTTACCAGAAGACAGACGGTAGCAGCGTTGGCTCGTCTGTCTCTAACCAGATGGCAACGGCTGTGCCTCACCGGGTAGGCGGTTAAGGCCAGCTGTGGCGCCGCGCTAGTGGCCGCAAGAGGAACTACGGGTTGACGCTTGGCTTCCACGTTGCTCACCGGGCTCTGCGCGACAATGACTGGTGCCAAGACGAACAGAACACAGCACAACCCTACCAGGCACGGAGGTCCAATAAAATCAAAGGACAAAAAATACCATCAAAGTCTAGTAGATCTTACTGTGTCGCGGCGTGGACATCTGTTTAGAATAAGCAGATACTACAGTACGTATTTATTAACTAAAACCCGTGGCAAGATTACCTTGTACTAGTTCTAGCAGAGCCTTTACTAACAAGTGATGTAAGAACCACTTATAGTTATGCTGCTTGAAGGCAGACTGCAAAGGATAATAATAAGTTAATCTAAGCTGTAATTATGGCTGAGTCTGGTCATAGTAAAGTCATAACGCATTATTTGGTTTCCTCCTATGAGCTTCAGATGGGTGAGTAATACAAACGTCTGGATAACACAATGTGTTTATACACGCGAATAAGCATTTTGGTCTTTGATGATGAAACATCGGAAAAACCTGTTCACAAGTTTAAATGTTGATCTGACTAGCTCTCCAAAATGTACAGAATACGCGAGATCCGTTTACACTGATACACCAAGGTCTCGCAAAACATTTGCGTTAGACAATGTTGTGCCGCTAATCTGTTAGTCCTGACCGTAAGAGCCATGTCTCAAAGTAAGGCTTTTCCGAGCGGAAAGCTCCGTCTTATATACGGATCTTATAGTCACTACACCAGCGGCAGATGCCGTCGACAGCGGACTGTAGCGCAGTATGCTGTGAGAGGGTCCAAAAGAACGTATATTTTTAGGTCGCCAGCGCCTTGCAAAAGGTGCTTAGCACTCGACGAAATGTAATATTTTACCTCTTAAACAAATATCGTGTCTTCAGTGGGGAGACGCAGGTCCTTTGTGGGACGCAAAATGGAGCTAGTCGTCTAAGAGCTTTCCTGCACTTCACTGGCAACGACATATTGTGCAAAAAAGCGGCAAGCTATTTACGGTCTGCTAATGGATCTCGAGGTTTTTGTCAATAAGAAGACTACGATCGACACTAGTAAAGGCACTTTTCTGGTCAAAATATATACAATAAACGTCAATAAAGGTCGAATCCGTTATACTCTGTGTGCTCGATCGTTCAGCTTAGTATGCTGGAAAAGGATATCATTTAGGTGGAAGTAGGGCGTCGGTGCCAGATTGATCTCCACATGTCTGCACAAGGAAAGGGTTCGTTGTGGAGGCATATTGGGGCTCCTACCCTTGTATGTGCAGCGATATGGAAGGTGGTTGGGTTCAGTAAAGTAGCATGTTGTAGAGATAGTACAGTTTTAAGCCATTCCACATGAACGGTGTCTCGAACATCGCGAAGAACTGCTCGTTCAAGTTCGATGCTAAATTGTCAAATGAAATTTCATGCTGTTTTCATGCATATATGTTCGTCTTATTTACGCTGATACAGGCGCATTTCCAAGGGACCGGAGTGAAGTTTAACCCTGACCCTGCATTCCGCCTTTTCCTTATTCCTACGGATTATCTTTTTTACTTTATCGTTCACCAGCAATCCTGACAGAAAATTGAACTGGTTTAGAGAGGCTGCATAGTAGACTGGCGCTAGGACTACTGCTCTCTTTAGTACAAGGACACCTATCCCTTAGAGATTGGCTTGCCCTCTCCCATGTTTCGCCGCGCAGCTTTATAATCAGCGCTTTGCCTATGATACCTTTACTAGATGTATCATATGCATGCAATTTATCCGTGTGTGAATCGGTAGGTGCACTACGAAGAATATAGTTCAATCGTGGCAATTTCAAACTATGTCAACAAAAGCACACACGCGCCACAGCTATGCCTATGGATGCAGCGTACCTTGACATATGGTCTCGCGTCTTTCAGAAGATGCAGTTGTCAACTAGAGCTTGAAACATGCTTTGTCAATCTGTTGGCCCCGCAGCAGGTCAATTTTCTCCTCGTTCAGGTGCCCTGCCGCACGAAGAATCTCTCGCATAGCGTATACGTCAATTATTCGTTGCTTTTGAGATCCGCCGGCAGCAAATATTTCGCATTTACCTGAATTTAGGGATATGGACTTTCTTACCGTTAGGGTCCCTCCATTTAGCCTATGTCTGACGCCACTAAGTCGGCTGATATGCCGAGTGTTGCGTCGTCCAAGTACCAGATCATCACACTTATCTCTAACAACAACAAACGTGTTTGTGCGCTAAGCGATATCCATTTATGTCGTCCCTACGACTCTCCCCCGAATACACATATTGTGTGCTATATTCGTGTCTTAAAAAGAAAAAGAAAGATTTTGAGCTGAACGATAGGGACTTTTGTAAGTGGCTCTGAGCCATTCGAACCATAATTAGGTTGAGATCACTGTCTCGGAATAAAGGAATATGGTCAGATTGACCGGACGCCCTGCACAGGAGGTGCACTTGTGTGCTTACAGGGATACATGCATTGACCTGCACACTACCATTAAAGTCAGCAGGAGCTGACTGAGAGCATGGTTGCATTTGGAAGGCAGCTATGCTAACCACTATATATGTGGGAAGGGTAAAGCAAACTACAGGCGTGGCTCAAGGTGACGGACTTAGTCCGTTACTTTTTCGGTACTATTGGGAGGGCTACCTAACCGCGTGAGACAGGGATGGACTCGAGAGTGGGCAAGTACTTTAATGTACGCAGATGACATTGCAATATATGGTAGGAGTCTATTTAGGGTAAAACAGGGACTGGAACGAATAATTGATTATATGGACGAGATGGGGCTCAGCATAAACTGGCAAAAGACAGTAGCAGTTAAGTTTCGACGAGGGGGTCGATTAGCAAAAGACGACATTCTTCGAGCCAGAGGCAATGAGGTACATTTCGTAAATAAATTTACTTATCTGGGAGTCACTATAACGTCGAATGGAAGCAGTTTCCGAAGGCATATAGAAAGCAGAGTGGGAAAAGCAATTCGAGCAGCAGCAGCAATTAAGAACCCGCAAATGTTGTCAATACATACCGCGTCCGCCCTTTTTAAAATTAAAATAGAACCAATAGCAACATTCGGTATATCACTTATATGGGAAAAACTGGGAGAAGCAGATCTGCAGTTACTAGATAGAGCCAGATTTTTCTTTATGAAACGGGTTTTGGGGTTAGCCAATTCTTGTAGGAACAGAATAGTTCATATCTTAGAGGGGGGGTCTTTAATGACACAGAAACTACAACTTCGATGGGGTTTACCTAGAACGAGAGCATTTGAGGCCTATACCTTGAAGTGGACGGACAAATTAAAGGAAATCGATTTAGGAATATATAAAGCGGTAGCGATGACAAGCACGGCCTGGCGAGCAGCCGGATACAAGAGCAGACATTTAACTACGGCGTTTGCAGCCCACGGGTTTCATCACGTGTTATGTAGCACAGAAGATTTCCACATTCCTCAGGAGTGTTGCAGGTGCACGAGGTGCTCTGCCCAGTGCGATAGATACCACGCCGCAGCATGTCCAGCAGTTCAGTCAATAGCTGAACTAGCAAGATGAGAGAAGACCCAACGACGCAAAGAAAGCACTAGTTCTGTCTGATGTACATATGTGTTTGTAATTTTACCCAACCTGGGTGTTAATAAACCATAATAATGGTTGCATTTGGACGAGGCAATATTATGCAACGGTAGTAATTATGCCTGATCCTCTAATGTTAGATTACAGAGGTATTTTGGTAAGAAATAATGAACCTGGTACAGTACAACATACAGTACAAACGAGAGGATAAAGCAAACCGGTAGATGTGACAAAAAAACACGGGAGAAGGATGGTTATGTCTCTCTCTCTCTCCCCACTGACGCCGAGATTGCATTGCAGCTAGGAATTAGTTATTCTTAGTTCTCTGGCATTTAGCTTTGGGATGCGGGCCGTTTTCGAAACGCTTTCTTTGTTTTCGTCAGAAGCAATGGCTATCGCTGCCTGCTATCGTCATTCCTGTCCTCGCTGTATAAGCAATTTTATTTTATTTTCAATTCAATTCAAGTTCTCGAATCGTCTGATGATGTGTCCACAATAGCTTCTTCTATCGGTGAACTACGCGCACACATACACTTCAAAGTAGCAACCAGGTTGCGACAGCGTGCTGTGTACGGAGCTGAAACATTTTAATTAGCTATGAATCAGCAATGGGGAAGAGCTCTTCTGCAATGCCCGCTCGCTTTTCAAAGCCAGTTCCCATGCAAACAAAGGCTGCTTTTCTGTACAATGAGATTAGTCAGATCCATTTTGTTAAAACGTTTAAACCACGTACGTCAATTTTTTTGAAGTTCAGAGTTATTATTAGAGTTGTGTTTTTGCATTCGCCTTCTTTTTGTTATTAACGCATTTCATTCCTTAGTGAATTCGAAATACCGTAACTCCAGATTTAGCATTCTGATTAGCTCCAGTTGTTTTTGCTTTTTGATTGATTTTTAAAAAAAATCTTAACTATTATTTAAAAAAAAATTATATATATATAGTATATTACAATAATACGATTCTGATTTGCTCCAATTGTTTTTGCTTTTGGTATAATATAATAACAAACAAATATTGTGTTTTTTAAAAATAAAATCTTATATATATATATATATATATATATATATATATATATATTACCTCTCTCGAGTGCCCGCTAAACGTATGGTACTTGGACGACGGTGTACTGGGTGGCGCCCCCGATGCAGTTCTGAGGGACATCCACAGAATCATCGAGTTCGCTGAACGGAGCGGCCTGGCTCTAAACTCTGCGAAGTGTGAGGTCCATGCTGTAGGAGGTGCTGCGGACTCTGAAGTGGTGGAGGCTCTCCCAGGGTGCAAGACTGTCGGCACGGATTTAGAGTTGCTGGGCGTACCTCTTTTCCCGCAAGGAGTTCCGGCTGCCCTCGAGAGGTGGCTGGCCAAGCTAGAAGATGCGATGTCACGCATTCACTTGGTGGGTTCTCATCGAGGCCTCTTTCTTCTGAGATCCTCCTTTTCGGCCCTACGTCTCAACCACTTGTTTCGAGGGGCAGATTGTTCACTGGCTTCCGGACTTCTTGAACGACTTAACGACAGCATGCTAGCTACAGTGGAGGCGTTGCTGAACCTCAGTCTATCCACGGCCGACAAGCTCTACTCCCCGTTCTTTGGGATGGCCTAGGGTTACCTGATGCGACTGTCTTATCTGAGATAGGTCTGGCAGTTTCTCTACACAGGTCTATGCAACAGGCTAGAACCCTCCTCGATTCGGCTGCCCTCACAGACTTAGAAGCCCGATTGGAAACAAGCCACCGTAGAGCAGTTGCCCTGTGCGGCCACGAGCCCACCGAAGCTGGACACCAGAAAGAATGGTCAACAGCTCTATATGAGCAAAGGGTCGTAGACCTCATTGCGTGATGCACGACGGACGCCGACAAGGCCAGGCTGCGCGCCGTCTCCTCCAAGGGGGCGGGCGCATGGCTACACGCCATTCCCTGTGCCCGGATCGGGACCCTGTTAGATGATGAGTCGGTAAGGATTGCCGTCGGACTTCGTTTGGGAACAGACATTGTATACACTCACACCTGCGTCTGCGGAGACGTCGTCGGGCCAGACGGACGCCACGGGCTGTCCTGTATCGTCAGCGCAGGTAGGCGAGCAAGACACCAAGCCCTGAATGAAACCTTCAGTCGAGCTTTACGATCCAGTGGTCTGCCGTGCGTCCTTAAACCCGTCGGGCTAGACAGGGAGGGCGGCAAGAGACCTGACGGGCTGACCTTAACTCCGTTCGAGAGCGGATGCATGCTGGTTTGGGACGCGACAGTTACTGACTCATTACCCCTTTCAATGGTCAGTGCTGGCGCGGCCCGGGCTAGTCATGCTTCGGCTCTCGCCGAGGCAAACAAGGTTAGAAAGTACCAGAACATCGGGTACCCGTACAAGTTTTATCCCTTTGCCTTCGAGACCCTTGGCGGGCCCGGTCCATCCACTCGAAGTTTGCTACAAAAGGTCGGGAAACGCCTGATTCTAGCCAGCGGAGACAAACGAGCGGGTGATTTTCTCAGACAGCGCCTGTCGCTGGATGTGCAACGGGGCAATGCGGCCTCGGTTCGGGGCACTCTCCAGAAATGGCTGGTCCCTACACTGGACCCCCCGTAACGGTGCACACGTTCGCAGGGACTCAAATGTCATGTTCCCACCCTGAATGATTGATTACATTGAATAATTGCATTATTATATATAAAAAAAAAACAAAAAACAAACAATATATATATATATATTACAATAATAAGATTCTATTAACCAATACTTGTTGCGTATACATAACAATAAGCAACTGGGTTTGCACACTTTGGAGTGTTACAATTGTCTCCGCATGAACGTGTACTCACGGGTTCTCTAACCCAGGATTAGCCCAGTTCAACAATGTGCCCCGAACAGATGCTGCGTTTCCTCGTTGAATGTCGAGTGACAGCCTCTGACGCAAAAATTCCGATGCCCTCGAGTCTCCCGTGGAAAGGTTAAGGCATCTGCCTACGCGCTGAATCAAATTCAGTGTGAGCGGGCCTGGTCCTCCCATTGTTTCAAACGCCAACGGATAAAATTGGTGCGGAAAGCCAACGTCAGAGTATTTTCTACATTTCTTAGCTTCTGCTAACCTGGACGCATGGCCTGCCTGGTCCGCCCCTGCACCGACCATCGAAGGGGCTAATGAGTCGGTTACAGTTGCGTCCCAAACAAGCATGCGGCCACGCTCAAAGGGGGTTAGGGTAAGGCCGTCAGGCCTTTTTCCATCGTCTCTGGATAGACCCGGGGGTTCTAGTATGCACGGGAAGCCGGCAGACCTCAGTGCTCGACTGAAAGTGTCATTTAAAGCCGAGTGGCGTGCTCTTCGGCCTGCGCTTAAGGCGCATGACAAGCCATGATGGGCCAACGCGTCTACTAAATAACCACAACGACATCGGTGAGGAACGACTAAGTCAGCACCAAGCCGCAGTCCTGTGCTAATGCGAGTCGTCTCGTCATCCAAAAGAGTCCCTATTCGCGGACAAGGTAGGGCATGTAACCAAGCTCCAGCCCCTTGACTACTTACGGCTCGAAGCCTCGCTTTATCAGCCAAGGTGGGGGCTGTATCGATTAGGGTTGCTAATCGCTTTTCTTGCAAAGGGGTTATCCAGCTGCTCTGTTTAGTTCTTTCGACGGGAGGGGAGTCAAATAAGGACGACAATCTGTCGGTCAACTCTTGTAGTTCTACGTTATAGGTTTCCCACCCATCGTTATCCAATAATGCTCTAACCCTCTCCGTAGCCTGAGTCAAGGATGACACGATCGCGGGTCCTGCCATCATGACCGCGTCCGGCATACCTAAGCCGCCTAGAGAGACCGGAAGCATTACCTGATCCCTTGCAACAGCGGTAAGCTGAATATTTAATATCTTCTCTAAAGTAGCTAAGCTAAGATCGTTAAAGGGCTGTAAAAGTTCAGGCGATGAGGATAAATTGCACCCTCTAACTAGGTGTGTTAACCTCGTGGCTGAAAAGCAAGATCTAAGGAGAAGCAGTCCACAGTGGGCCCCTAATTGGGGTAGTCTGTCTGTGGCAAAGTCCAGTTTGTCCTTCCGGCCGGCTAGTGCTTTTGCAATTCCATCCGGCAACAAGGGCACACCTAGCAGCTCCAGGTCAGCCTTGTCAACAATGCGACAACCAGGGAGTAGGCCAAGGAGGCCCGTTAAATCTAATGGTTCAATTTCGTTATGGGTTGTAACATATACTTCACATTTGCCCGGGTTTAGGGTAAGGCCACTAATCACACCAAAGTCAATAACCTTTCGAATGTCGTCCAGTACTGTCGGATGGTCTCCGCCCAGAACGCCGTCATTACCATACGTTAAGGGGGGATCTCAGTGCATCCACCATTTCCTTGATACACAAACAGAAAAGTGGAGGACCCAGGGGATCGCCCTGCTGAAGACCTGTTTGCGATAGCATAGTGTTGTGTGGCATGACCAGATGTGATGATTCACCGTACGCCAAATTCGTTTGATGAAACAGTAAAGGTGCCCACGACCTGACGGATCGAAGTAGGTGGTCTCTTCGAACGCTATTAAAAGCGTTGTGAAAATCCAGTTTGACCATCACCGTCGGCTCTTTACGCGATTGCAGGAATGCCCGGGTACAGTGTACTGCTACCTCTGTACCGCCAGGGGTGGCGAATCCAAGCTGGTGGTCGCCAAGAGCTGCTAAAACAGCATGCTTATTATCTTGACAGCCGATTTTGGCTGCCAATCGGCGAACGACTGAAGAACAGGCGATCGGGCGTAATGATCCATCCTTCTTCTTTAGTGCAAACATCCGTGCTTCGAAGATAAGTGGCATAAAACAGGATGGCGGCGAGCCCCATCTGAGCACGTCAACTACTTTGGCAATGGCGTCAGCTAGTCGCTTAGCCGAACTGCCCAGTGCACCAGACAACAGGTCTTGAAGTAGGCGGGGTCTCATAAAATCCAAACCGGCAGCTGAACTTCGACTGAAGGTTTTCATGGCCTTCAGTATCTCGTCCCGTGGGGTTGAAGATGGCAGTGTGACCGTCGGGGGTGTAGGCATAGTTAGATTCCGAGGGGCATGTGGGTGTTTGGCGCACACTTGAGTATGTGATATGTAGAACAGGTACGCCCGCAATGATTTCAAATACACCTTTCCGGCGCCTCATTGAAGCATGCACAGATTATGTAATAAACCCCTCACATAACGGAGCGCAGAGTGCAACAACCTCCTTAAAAATGTTTTTATTTATATAGTACCATGCCGCTGTTTCTGGCAGGAGCCAATCTAAGTCTTCGAGAGAAGAGAGCACGATTCGAAGAACTTGTAGCCGATGTCCGACATTTTCGTTTCCCAGTCTGGATAATGCTCTGCATACGCCTGTGTTTGTGAGACATTATGGGTGCGCTGCATGAACTCGCGCCGTGCAGAGCGGAGTCCTTGTGACGATATACACCAGGCGGTTACGACTGATCATGTGGACGCTCAGTGCACGCTTGAGAAAGGCCGCTTAACTCACTTCGTGATTGATTTCACTCATTCTGTCCACAAGTGTCGCCTGCTACAGTTCAGTACTGTCTGCCCCTTAATAAATATTGTCTTACTTAACATAAATGGTTTGGACAGCGTTGTGTTTTTTTCGGTTATAACTAAAATAGCACACGCGATGACGTTTGCGTAAAAGTATGATTCTTCACTACCTCGAAGCGAATTACATGAATGACTGCTACTGCGCCGAAGATTTGCGTTTCTGTCGTCGGGTTTCTAACTATGTGCGAGATCGTACCCAATACGGTGGTTTCGTCGCTTTCGGAGTGGAGATTTTGATGTAACGGGTCGACCACGAATGGGTTGGCCTTTTATGGTGGGTAGCTATGGGCGAACTAATTTGCCTCGAAGATTATGTTACGCATTTTACGGTTAACGTTTTGCATGTTGCAAATATGCAACGAGCAAATGTTGCCCGTATTACATCAACTTGTTTATAAATGATTGCTGGGTCTCGGCGGTATGGTTGTAATAATAATAATAACGGGAGGTGGAAAGTTGCCATGCTGCCCGTCTTTTGTTTGATCATGGCCATAATTTATCATCTATTCTCAATGAGTATCGCTTAGAGAAAATTAGATCAACAAAAGAAAGCGAACCGGCGACGCCCGCCCCGACGAAGGCTCATTGAATTCGTTATGATAAATCGCCTGAATACTTGGGCTCCTCTTCACGAAACGGAAAAGCGCATTATTTTCTGAGACACTCCTTCTGAGACAACGTAACTCATGCACGGTCATGGTACGGAAACGATACGCTTAGTCTGACATCTTTTTGTCAAGCCCGGTGGCGTGGTGACATGCGTCTGCGCCTCGCGACCGGAGGAGACACATAGGAGGTGCGCGGGTTCGAGCCCCACCGTTGCACCGGTTTGTATTTATGGGGTCCGTCTATGAAGCAATGCAAACGGCAGTCCCATGGACGTTAACTCTTGGCCGAGAGTCAGCCCTGAAAGGATTTAGTCTGACACTTTTGTAAAAGTCTCATTGCATTGTCTGGTGTGTGTGTATCTAGTGGGACCGGAGAACTGTGATGCGTTATACGTTTCTTCAGAATACGAAAACAAACAAGGGAGCGAATGAAAATCATTACTAGGAGCTCGATACTATGGGGCAACATACCGTCTACGTGTGCAACTGTACACGCGTCGTATTTGGTCATAACAACGTCGTGGTGTGCCCTATTGCGCCTACCTCATGCCTTTACCCTGCATTTTGTTATTATTATCTGTTCCACTCATAGAATGTTTTTCTGTTGCTGAAGAGCACTTTAAAAGTAAACAAACAACAAGTTTTTCTAGCACGGATATATAATACATTGATAAAATACACACTTATTTTTAATATGTTTTTTTTCTGACAGTCATGTGATAATTTAAACTTCGGCGTAATCTCCTACAATTTCTGCACATTTTTAGGGCGGTGGAGCCATGCATCGAAACTCAAGTCCAAATCGTAGCCGCTTCATTTTTGTAGATGGAGGCGGCCTAACGCCTGACCACCGCGAGCTCTGGGACTTTAGTGGATAATCATACAAATGTACACAAGTCTTTTCATCTGTGTGTGCTTTAAACTAGAAGCTCATCAGTTTATTTAGCTTAATGGTTGAAACAGTGGTGATGCTCGCCCTTAGACCTCACTACGCAACTGATAAAGAATACGTCCCGCTCTCAGACGACCGGGACTCCAAAACGGCACGCCAACACTTCGGGCCGTCAGCAAGGTGTTTGGCAAGCGCGCGGAGGAGAGACAAAAATCTTGATATACATATATATATATATATTTTTTTTTTTGAGGAGGGTGAATGCATTTACGCACTGGCGTGACGGGCATATCATTGGAGCTTACCCACGCAGTGTGGGACTCGGTCCCGACGGCTGGATATTGTTCCGTCGAGACAAATACCCACTAAACACACCTCCCCCCTTAAGCTTCACACTCTGTCAAGCCCGGATCTTCATTTATTAGTGCTACGGACCGACAGGAGCTGTGGCAGGTGCCAAGCGACCGTAGTCACCCCCGGGTTCCCCACCTCATCAGACACGCTTTGCCCATTTACCTGTGAACCCGGTCCTGTGTGCGCAGTGTCGTCTTCTTGCCATCCGGAAAGTCGTCGAAGCCGTTTTGTTCTGAGATTATTTTTCTCTGTCAGTATTCTTTCAGGTCCCGATTTCTCTGTGTGGAAGTTGCATGCGTGGGACAGACTGGAACACCAAACAGAGCAAGTATATATATATGTATATATATATATATGAAGGTATTTAAACGCCTAAGTAGTGCTGACCTGTTTTAACTGTAGGAAGTCGAATGTAAACTGTTTGCCTTAAGTTTGAGACTAAAAGATTTTTTTTTCTTGGTTTCTTTCTGGGTAGCTAGTGTGTAACACTTCCATGGCTTCTGATATGCTCGATCGCAGGTTTGATACCGGGTGTGAATACGCCTATAGTGTTTTTTTTTCGTTTGAACATGTAAAAAGCGTATATGTTGTGCATTTTAAATATTTGTTTCGAATTTATTCACCATGAATTGGTAGCATAGCATTTTAAATATAATACGACGTTTTGGTCCGGTTTCAGAAGAAGAACAAAAATAGAGCATGATCTATTGGACCTCATTATAAGATAGTTAGAAAAATATATATGCAAAATAATCACCCAAAAAATATTTTTTAACTGTTTTATTGAAGTGCTTACCAAAACGGTTCCGGAGGGAGTCATACTGGGAAGATTCTGGTATGTTGAAGCTAATTTGGAGACAGGATAGTGGCATAGGCTAGATCATCAAAGAATCTTCTCCTATACCGACCTTGTCTAGCAATGGAGTGGATGTCAAGTTCTGCACACCCCATATTGTGCGTAAATAACTAGTTTGCAGCATACTTGTAGGTACCTTATTTTTTTTATAATTTCCTTTAATATGAGAACATTATTTCACCATGTTATACGTAGAAAAGGTTATTTACACAAGCTCTGTACCAAGCCTTGTTATAGTAAATTCTGTGATGTGGATTGCCCAGTGCATTACGCCGGGTCATACAGGACTCACTAAACACTAAACTATCTTGCACAGCCGGTCGTACAGGTGCCTTTACTGAATTGTTGTCCAAAAAAAAAACATTTCTTTATATAACTAAATAAGTATTTGGATTTATTTTGCTAAAGTTGGACGAAAATAACTGTAAACAGTATGGGTATAGTCACATGCTGGAAGAGGCCTAAAACGCATTGAGAACGATTGCCCTGTGTCTTAGTGTGTTCCATTACCTGCACCATGTTTGAACGGATACTAGCCAGGCACATAACCAATTAAATCTACCGCCATACCCGTAAAGGCCTTGTTGCTCTTCAGCAAATTGGTCGGTCCGAGTAAAATGCGGGAAGCGCTTGGTAAGTCTTGACTGACACCACTATATATACTGACACAGCGTCCCTTAGGAGAGTTGCGTACACAATAATAATAATTGTATTCCTACTACAGTACACAATAATTGTATTCCGTCGAGTGTCAAACACCTGGCGACTTAAAATATGTATTTTCTCTTGGATTCTCTTTCAGCGCATATTGCGCTGCAGTTTACTGTTGATTGCATCAGCCGCCAATACAGCGACAATGAGATGGAATTCTCTCCGTTACGAAATGCCTCGTTCGGAAACGTGGCTCACCTAATATGGACTGTTAGTGCAACGAATCAACTCCGCCAATCGCAAATATTTAGCGGGACCCGCGTGTATTGATCTCGACGGATCTTATACCCTTTGCACATCTTAAAGAAGTAGTAAAACCTATACCTGTACTTCTGAACATGTCATTCTAGTGCTTCGATATTACGAACTCAGGGTATGCTGTCTATAAATAACAAAAATTGTGTTAATTAGACACCTGTATAACTTATCTGTCTGGAGCCCACATTTGGGCAAGCACTTAGGCATAATTGAAGATCTCTGAAAATAAGAAGGATTTGTCAAAGATTTGATTTAAAACTAAATGCTGTCATGTTTTCGTCATTCACCTTATTTAACTGTATCTGAAAGCAACGACATACGTGTAGTACCACAAATTTTGAGCTCAAATCTTATTGACCACTTCTTTAATGTACAAATGAATGATCGTAGGAGTCAAATAATATTTGTGTCTCCTTGTATTTGAAATCATAACAATATGTATGCCTGGTGCGTAGCCAGAGAAACACACAACATACCAGCTTCACAAGCTTTTCTGCATTTTATCCGCAGTTTCTTCTGCAAATAAAGACGCTTTTATTTTTTCATTATTAACATATACAGCGCGGGCTCATGTCACCTATTAAAGGCACCATAGGGGGACCGACCAACTCAAAATATTTCAATATTATTGTTACCTCTGACACGCATATATATATATTATTTATTATTACATCACCTTTCGGTATTGTTGATTATATTACATTACACGTATTCATTAATCAAGCATCTCAAGAAGATGTCAGCGACCTAACGCCCAGATAGCTGGCGCAGACCGACATGTTTCATGATGATATTTGGTGCATACAAGGCCGCAAAATTTGCAGCAACACTCATCAGAAGGGTTATGGAACCCACTGCGGTGGCACAGTTTGTGGTGGAACCCATGGACGGAGTAGCGGGTGAGAACGTGTCGTTGCTCGAAGAGCAGTTCCATCCATGTATTGTCCAACATTGCCGGTGTTTTGTAGAAGGCTTCTGGTACTTCCCTCATTTTCTGCTCGAAGTGCCTACGGAATTCTCGCAGTGAGGCGGTGGTCGGAAGTTGAAAGCGGTTAACCATGTCCTCGATGAACGGCGTGGTCCTCGACAGACTATAAGTTAGCCTGTTTTGAGCATTTCTAGGGAGGCCCAGAACTCTCTTAAGAAACGTTGCCTTCACCGTGTCGAGAGCGCTAAGCTGCTGAGCGGATAGGTGTTCCCAAATTAATGTGATACCATAAGATGCCACCGAGGCCACCTTCAGATTAAACAGTATTAAAGCTGTTTTTACTGAGAGCTTCTGTGGAGCCGAAATTTTGTTATCTATCTATCTATCTATCTATCTATATATATATATATATATAAATAACAAAATTTATTCATTCAATGTAATCAATCATTCGCGGTCGGAACGGTCATATATATATATATATATATATATATATATATATATGTAGAAAGAGAGAATGCTTACCAAGTCGCAAATTAATTTTTGTGCAAAATTTGCTCTACCAAAAACTATTTGAAGGAAAACGTCAAGAGAAACAAAGTATATGCTTCCCTCAGGATCTTGTTAATCTGTGATAAGCAGTCGACTGGTGTTACTTAGCTATAGGCGGACAGAAGCTCAAGTAAACCTTGAATATGTACTACATCAGTGCATCCAATAGGTGCTGCCATATCAGCTTGGAATATACACCAAGCATAAACCCCTCTGCCACAAGCTCACGTTTTTAATTAATCGACACTGCTTAGATCTTTACTTATGATTATTAATAGCTGGGCTGGGTAATTGTGTTTATGTTATATCGACATCCATTCTGTGGTTTATAAAAGTCCTCCACGTTGCACAGAACGCCGTAGTTAGGTGTCGATCTCTCACTTCGCTAACCCGCCGCTCTGTGTTTCTTATTGCTGCTGCTCCATAAATCGTTATGTCTACCTCAAGTTCATCATATAAACGTCAACATTAACACGACCTGTTAGTGGTTATTTGTTATTCGGTTTAAACCCTGATTCGTTGTGATGCACTCTGTATGTAATGCTAACACGTAGAGATGGTAGTGGTGTCCTATATTATTGTGGTTGTTACACTGTCTTAGTGTTGTAGAAGTTGCCGACTTATTCTCTGGCTATTAGATGCTCGCAGCGCCGTTCCATGTGCTACTTCGACGATACGCAAAGGAAAAGTGCGTTGCCTACATCATAGGATAATAAGGTCAACGCTGGAGACGCCTGACCCGGAATGGCCCCATCCATTTCAGTGTTTACACTTTCTCGCCAAGAAAACACGGAAAATTCGCGTTTTGCTGAGACAAGAATACGTTTTTTTTTATAACGATTTATTTAACATAAGAATATGCTTTTAATATGTTTCTTATTTAATTTAAGAACACCAAAAATGACATTGGACAACGCCATGTCAGTCTCTGGTACCCGCACGTGACGGTCTGTGCCCAATGGGAAGGCGGTTTCGCATACAGTTCAAAAGGCTGCGCGCCCTTCATTGAAGGGAAATCTTCAGAAGTAAAAAGCCTGTCATTGGATAAAGGCGGTGCTTGGTACCTTGTCCAGGTGGTCGTCATTGGGCCTGGACGCAGGGCTGATGTAATTTGTCTTCACGTTTATTGGGGGGCAATTGCTTACACACTATTATGAGTTAATAGGCTAGTCTACTACCGGGTCTCGTCTCTGTTATTTGTTGAGGACCGGCAAAAAATGCATGCTGTACCAAAAGCGGTCGTTTTCAATGGACACACGGTTGAATGGGAGAATAAGATAACAGTCATTGACTCGGTGTTTTAGGAAAATCTGGCTCGAAGGACGCCTGGTTCATGGAAACGTTACAATTATCTGCCTTTGAGAATAGTTTCATGAAATCTTTTCGTTGTGCTTGTGCAAAATCTGCGAGCGACAGTGTAATTTATATCACCTCCAACGATTCGATCGAGCAATTTCGTTTACCAATGGAGTTGGTCGCCAATTTAATTTTTGCTGTTGATTGAAATTAATTTTAGCGATGCTCATTAAGACTTTATGATAAGCTATACCAGTGGGTCAGCAACCATGCTGTCATAAGGATAGTTCGAAGAATCCTAGCTATCTCAACATGTCCGCTTGTGCTGCCGCTCAAAGCGTACCTAATATAAAAGGGTTATATGTGTGTTTAGGTATACATGCCAATCAAACCATATATATATATATATATATATATATATATATAGAGAGAGAGAGAGAGATGATACAAACATTGCAGCCGGATTGCTACCGAAATCCGCACTTAGATCAATATTTGTTTTGATTTGGTTCCCGTGTATTCAAATTGTATTTGGGATCACCTCCTTGAAATGGGCAGCTCTGTCTCCCTGTGCTTAGCTGTCGCACCGCGGGTAATCCTTCGTTCCGAAAACGTAGCGAGAGGACACACCGCTGTGCTGTGTGATATAGACATCTAACAGCCAAAGGTGAGCTTCGCATGGCAACTGTTCCGGTAACATCCCACGTACAGAAACCTTTGCTTTGCATAGACTTGTAAAGTATCTAAATAAATACAGAACTGAACGTCTATATAGCACTTTTTGAAGGGCATCAGGACGGATGGTTTGCTGAAGGCAAATTCAGTTGTTTGTTGCTACTAGGTTTGGTACATAACACGCGCAAAAAATCCGTTACAGCCGACAAATTTCGAGTTTGTGGGCTGTATGAATATAGCTTCAGAGAGAAAGACCTAAGTTTAACCTAAAAATAAAGTTAAATATTTTTCTTTATTATTACATTACCCTTCGGTTATGTTAATTACATTACATTACACTTGTTTGTCAAGACTCGTAAACGGCATTCGTTTGCGTTAATCTTGGACATATATAGAACATGTCGTATATGCATCTCCGGAAACCTATCTAGCTCTTTTATTTGAAATAATGACGGAAACGATTTAGCTCTTTTATTTGAAATAATGTATAATCAAAAGAATGGCGGCGAAACCATATTTGCTTGCCGAAAGTAATAATAAAATGTATAGGTATAATTCATCGTTTAGCGCCTTCGATTGGTTATACCACAGGCGTGCTAGGAACGATGTTAAAGTGGTCCCAACCTACGCTGGCAACCCGGGGGTGAATGTGGTGAATGAACCCAGAATGATGGGAATCCGGGAAATAGGCAAGGAAAATAGAATGTCAGACCATTCAAACAAACGTGTCTTTAAATAACAGTTAATAATATTTAAATGATTACAATTAACAAGAAGCGGGAGCATAATTAGCAACAACACACGAACTTTATAAGCACTCCTGTACAATTGGTAGCTACCACGGAGCGGTAATCGAAAGCTGCCAAATAACGGCTCGTTGAAGACGTTTTCCGAGCTATACAGCCAGAATCAACGTCATAAACGAAGACGCCGCTCCAATAAACCGGAGGCCAAATCTACGAGCATCGTAATACGTGGATTGCTTGCATGACTGCCGGCGTCGTCTAGTGCTTACCGGTATAACTACCTATGCGTAGTCAGCCAAGGGGTTCATAGGCCAACGAGTTGTTTACGACATGGGGGCAGCCTGTGCACAACCCCCCAAAGTGGTGGTAATTGCATTGTGCCTTGACACGCAACGACTTAGTATTGGCGACCCCCCCACACTCGCGCCCCCACGACAACAGGGCGCCGGGAATGACAAGAACCTCTCAGCTTAACATGAAAATATACCAGAGCAGAGCCGGCGCCGTCGTGCATTTGTTGGTAGTAATATCATTATTGCTTCCGTAGGCACCACTAATAATATTGTTTTATGTTGCCCCACTTGAATGTTGTATAGGCGAGGCCAAGATAGATGCTGCAACCAAAGCTCCCGCCGCCTCTTCCCGCTACGTCTCCCTACTCTCGGTAAGACATTGATCGCGAACACTATCTTTACTCTTTGTTGTTCCCCTTTGGAGAAGGGGGGGGTGGGGGTGCTGGGTTTTGTTATGCTACTTATGATTATTACAATATGAACACCTATTGTTGGGTAAATATATGTACTAAACGTTATCCAACTACAAAGTGGTAGACGGTTAAAGCATTTTTACGGAATTTTCGCTAAAACGGACGCCATCATGCAGCCCGGCCGGTTTCGCCAAGCTTTATGCCCCTCTCCGATGGTAGTGCCACACGATTCCTAACCTGAGGTGAAGGGGAGGAATACGGCTTTAGTGGGTTCTTTATGAGTTCCACGCTGGACGTTGATGGATTGTCTACGTCGTTGTGTATATCATGCATTTCCGAAACCTCCTACTAAAAAGAGGCCTTATTCCCCATTAGGTTGCACATTTGCGGTTTGTGCTAGCGAATGATACACGAGCCGAGCTGGCCTCTTTGTCGATATCTGGCGTTCTTGGCGGCTCCTCCAGAGTGCGTTACACCAGGTACACCGAGGACCGCTAGTGTAGTTATACTAGTGTTCAAACAGCTTAAAATAAAGTTGCATGTTGTTTGAACCTGCGCTTCAGTGTCTGCTCAAAGTTCTGCATCACGACGCGTCGTCCAAGATGCCGCTCGCAAATTTGTTGTCAATGAATCCAAATATACAACATTATTCTTGTTTGAGTTCAACATACGTCCTCCACAAGTCACGGCATTCTATAATTAACTAGGGGATGCTAACTTAATTAAATGTATATAAATATATATATATATATATATATATATATATATATGGCAGATACAACACAAGTGACAGACACTCCATAAAGGGTTATGTCAGTATGAATAGCTAGAAGTGAGACATCTATTTGCAGTCTCGTGTCTGTGCAGTGTCAACAGGAAAAGAACCTGGATGAGGTCCAGGTGAATAAGCTATAATCGTCTACCAGAGAAGACCAGTTTCCCTTGCCAAACCTACCAAATCCACGATCACAGCAACACGAGCGAGAAGACGACGACGAAGAGGAAGAAAACGAGAACAAAAAGAATGTGTAGTTTTCCGCGACCCCTAACCCATCATACCTCCGCGACTGACTGTCAGCAACATCCTTATCGTTTGGCGACGCTCTCTAGAGTTTATCTAGCTTCTCAAGCCTTCATTACTGGCAGCGGGTGTACTGTCTAGTGCAGCCATCTATCTTCCCTACACCTATGTTCGAATGCACAGACGTTGTTATCGTCAAAAATTATGTTAGTTTCTAAATTCGTAATTTGTATATACCTTTCTCTGACATTAAGAAACAAACTCTACTTTAAAGCTGTGTGCACACCAAATACTGTGCGTATATTCCACACATTTCTTATACCCTCTAAAAATTGGTACTTCTGGATTCTGCGTAGGACAAAGACTCTAGCACTCCTACCAACAGACCACTTAGAATATTTAAGAGAGCGCGGTTAGTGAAAATATCTGTAACACTTTTAACGTGATACTTAACGGGCCTCCCGTAGATGTGCTGTTACGGTTTATCGTCAGATGCGCCAAGGGTCTGAGCGGAAGCACGCTCAACCAAATTGTGGTAAAATCATCATCCATGTGCGAGCAGTGTAACAAATATGATGACGCTATACACCTCCTTACGGAATGCAGGAAATACGCAATGTAAGGAGTACAATGGATTATGGCCGGCACTAAGCTTGACGATGACGGAAACGTGTTATCAGCTCGAGTGGCTAACAGCAGACTTGCCAATCTGGTAAAATTTGTCAATTCTAGTTATCTAGTGATGTAAGTCAGCATGTAAGACAAGTGATATAATGATCAGCGAAACATGTACAAGTTGTGAGCATATCAGAAGTTTAAAACGTCTAAAGCGTAAGATGTACGCCTGTGTAGTGGGTCTCTGAGCGATAAGAAGCAATTGTTTAAGCAAGTGCTAGTTGCGGATTAGATCGTAACCGAGTGCTATGCGGGCACCGGTCGCAAGCAGAGCTGTCGAGACCTCTTCTTCCCTCAGAAGAAGAAGAAGAACAGAGGTAAAGCTTTAGGTGGCGGTCTACTTTAATAATAATAATAATAATAATAATAATCAGCTCAACTTTGCTAAATGCGAGCTGAATGTAACAGCAAGTTCCCGGGCGTCCTTGTAAAGGACCTGCTTTCCCTCTGCCGGCAGCAACCTTTAACATAGACGACTAGGTGAGGCAAGCCACGGAAAACATCCTCAACCTTGAAAGCATAGACGCAGCCAAGCCTACCGGTCCGGTTGGGTGAAATGGACATTCGCTAGGCCACGGTTCTTGCCTTGTCCGCCTTCCTTGTCTCGACACATAGTTGCGTCTCCGCAGTGTCCGCGATACTTCCGACCAACAAGGCGCTGTTCGGCTCTGGGACAGATCTCTGCCGAGTCAATCTGGTACGTCACAACAGTCCGGTGGAACCGCGTAGGGAGTAATGTTTGAACCATGTCGTCTGGCGTCTCCGGTGGGGCTAGAGGGGTGGGGGCAAACGCATTCTGCCCCTGATCACCTTTTACTTAATATACATCGTTTTGGCATCGCACCCACGACTTCCCTTTTTCCTTTACTACGGTATTCGCCAACCTTCTAGAGTTTTAGTGCGCATGTCTTAACTTACGCTCATTACTGTCTACTACAATTGTTTAATTACCCATTACTTATTCCTCCACGTCAGCGGTAATTATTTGAGAGCACAATTAACAACAACAACAAATCATCATCGTAAGAAAGAACACGAACGGGTTCTGTGCAGGTTTCAAAATACTACGGCGATTTGGGTCATTATACCAGCAGCCTCAATCCTACACGTTTGCTATACTACGCTATAAATACTTGTAATTTGCCTATCTATTGACTACTTGCAAATTCAGTCTAAAGGATACAGCGCTTAATAATAATAATAATAATAATAATAATAATAATAATAACGTAATATTAATACTAATAAAAATTAATAAAACATCAAATGCAATCCCCACAGGAGAAACCATCACATCTGCTCCGTATATAATATTACTATTTTATAAATATGTATTACCTAGGTTTGAGACAAAACATTTCGCGAGCGGCTTTATTTTGTGGCGTCTGTAGTGCGCTGATGACATTTTTGTATGCTCCACTCAGACAATGATGCAATCGCACAGTTGGGGCTCAACTTAGGCCTTATAAATTGTAATGCGGGTAGCAACATGAAACCCATATTATAGAAGAAGCGTCTGGACAGGTACTGGCTGGGAAAATGTACGTTAAACTAAGTTAGCGTAATTAGCCTAGGTCGTTTTCTCACGACAAACAAGACCAATACATGTGACCTGCGATAGGAATTTAACAGCGGAATTTAACCTTCTTAACCACATCACACATAAGCGGTAATTATTTGAGAGCACAATTTTCATATATCATATATATCACTCATATATCACGTATAAATTACGTGACATATGAGTGAGCTGCGCGGAAAAGAACGAGTGGGTTTTTTTTCGCGATAATTAGTACTCGCAGACACAAAAAACGTGCAAATGTTAGCATGGCTGGCTACACACACGTCAGGCTATATCATACAAATAATAAAGCGATAGGGACCCATTACTGACCTTGGGGTCTCTAAGTATGGCCAAAATAATGTAAAGTGATTTGATTATTCATTATTATTCATTGCGTCAGATCGTAGCAATCCTCTTTGGTGTCATTGTCGCTGAGATCGAGCTGGCCGACCTTGCCGTCAATTTATTTGAGCCATGATGAGACATTCGCAGATTAGTTCACTGCTCGACGATGCATGGCGCTCGCAGGACCAGATGGAGAAAACAACACTGCAGAAAAACGAAACATATGTTCATTGCTTGTCAAACGCCATCTGTCGGGTGAACAGGAGGAGGACGCCAATTTCAGTCGTACTAACAACTGTGCGAAAAAATTGCAGTAATATGTCATTAGTGGTGATAAGTGATCGTGGATTTAGCAGTCTTTGCAAGACTCCGTAAACCTCGCTCACGGCTTGTTCGCTTTGCGACTATGTAAAAGCTCGAATAAAAAGCAATGGGTAGGCGAAACTCAATAACAAGATGCCAGACTCGTCACAGAGATAAAATACTTTAAACGAACAAAACCAATGTTAACGAGAAATATTTTGAGAGAGAAAAAATGTCCCTTAAAGAAAGTGTTACTTGTTGTATCAATTGGCATCGTTTGTCCTACATTCTAGCTATCATCATATGCATTACGTCGCCGCAAGGCTCGATAGATCGTTTGATGCGCTCTTCTGAAGGAATCTTGGCCACTGGTATGGTTATGTTTATATAGAAGAGATTTAATTTTATTTGCTTTTATATAAGATGTAACAATTGCATCCTTATGAACGCACAAACAATTAAAAAAGTTAAGTTGAAATGCAACGCCAAAGCTTGCATTTAAACAGCATTACTTTTCTTCTGTAGGGACACATATGCATCAGGTCAAATTTTTTTACAGATCTGGGCCATGGTAGGAATTTTTATTTATGTTGTTATAAACGCCGGCATCGTAATGCGCTCTTTAAACTACGTCTGGTCGACCAATACGGCCGGTGAACTCGATCAAACAGCAGTACTTCGTTAGTGCTGTTTCAAGTGCACTAGCTTGATAATTAAAATAGGTAACAGATTTGCTACGAATACGATTCGCTAAGGTAATCCTTAGCGTATGCCTTAAACTGTATACTAATATTTGACAAAGTTGCTACCGTTGCTGTTGTTTGGAGTCCGCGTATTTTTGCGAGTTTATTGCACAAATCATCACAATATCATCACAATATTGGCAGCAGCTCTCAGCAAGTCATTCAAGTGAGGCAGTACAGCAATCTCTTTGTAAGGGTCAGGCAAGGAGACGCATAATGCTGCGTACTCTATGTACTTTTTGTGGAAGTGTGTTTTCTGTACTCAGGAAGACCGGGCGATTATAGGCATAAACTAAGTGTCTGCTATAGACGTGGCGATCGTGCGAGACCAGGCCGGAGGTGAGAGGCACTGAAAATATCCAGGCCTCCAACCTATCGTTTCACCTGTTCAACTTTATTTTCCCATTTCGAGACAAAGCTTTCGCATGGTACTGTATGCGGCACCGTCAACCCTAATCGAATTGTCTCAACAACCGGTGCACAGCTTAATAATGGGTATATAAAGCGGTCCCCTACCCGCATTGACTCGCTTCACGTTCATTGTGAAAGCCCCCTTCAAGCCGCTGTCCTTTAGGTGAGGTGTCGCCATACTCTGTCAAAATCATATATCGGCCCTAGAACAACGTTGAGGTGGAAGAATGCCACTGCCATCGGGACGGACGACCAAGATGTCATTTGCCTTCAGTCGGTGCCATCGAGTGATGAGATCGCTAGCTAGCACTAGCTGCCCGCAAGGCACTGCTTTAGAGAGTCTAAAAAACTTTTCCGGGCTGACCCTCAGCAAACATTTGCCGTCTACGGGTTTGCTTTTGCATTGCATCGGACATACGTAACATAAGACGAATGAGACGGGCTCCATAAATACAAATGAGCAACGTGGTGTGGATCGAACCCGTGCACCTATGTGTCTCCTCCGGTCACGAGGCGCACGCGAATGCACTATGCCACCGAGGTTGACGTTTTAGAGAACCATCTGTTACTGTTGTGTATAGGCTAAGTAAAACAGTTTGTGTCCAGTTCTGTAAAACTTGTGGCATGCACAGGCGATGTTAAACTAAACTTCCCACACTTAGTTAGGAGAGCGCAAAAACAGTGCAGATAATGACAGTCTAGCCACGAAAAAACCTGAGTCTAAGAGTCTACAATTGTGGAGTAATGCGCATCGGTCACGGAGTTTCATCAATGACTACATTTTAGGAGTGCGGACCTTGAACTAACATAGTATTGCAGAAGACCTGGGGGGACAAACTTTGACCTTGTTGGGCAAAGTACACATGTTCATACTGTGTAGAAAAATACATAAATGCTTATCTCAAACTATATGAAGCTTATTCAGCTTTAATATAAATGTATGGTTGTCGAGTATTGTATCCATCAAAAACGGGAGATTCTGTTATCGCAGAAAGAATGCTAAGATGATTTTCGCGCAAGTAAAATTCAGGTGTGCGGTCAGGCAAAGGTCGATAGCGATGTTCTTAATTAACACCGCATAAGAGCGGTGACTGACATGCGGCAACCGATTTGAACAATGAATTAAGGAAAAGTTAGATTTAATGTTTGATCTGACAAGACACGACTCGAATCGAGGGCTGATAAAGAAACAACACCTAAAGATTGTTCATAGCAAACAATGAGCTTGTACCGGTGGCGTGTGGCTAACGCCAAACACGGTAGGCTTTGCCAGATGGATGTGACATGTACTCTTATGGTACATACACCAATAACACCTTGTTAGTAATAAGATATTTTCACTCGTACAATTGGCAACGAAGATACGTTTGCTTCTATTCAGGGACTGCGTTGTTATTGGTTGATGTTGCACTGGCTGGGTCTGCGTTTCCCTGCAGTCCAGCACACGATATCTGTCCGCATTTGTCCTTCCACGATACTTACACACACAGTCGTCCATACTAAATCACTAGCGAGGCAGGAGCATAAAGTCAATACTGGCGACGTCTTTGCATCTGGTGTTCCTCTATCACAGTGACCCATATTATTTTACCAATTGACTACATATTTTGTCAGTGTAACAGTAACATATTGCATCAACCCAAGACGTGTAACACGTGGGCATTTGTTCGACATCAGACCAATAATCTAAGGGGTCAGCGTACCATTAGTCCAACACATGTAGCTCTCTTGGAACGCGTCAGTATTCTGTTGGCATGACAGACCCGATAGATGTTCTATTGATTTCATCCTTTGCCTGCTATAGCTTCTGAGTATTTTTCGATAACCGTTGAGGGTAGGGCCAGACCGGGAGCAAAGGGCGACGATAATAATATGCGAAGCCCATTACAACGCTGCTGTACTGTATGTCTTTAAAATGCAAGTGATAAAAAATTATATATATATATATATATATAGGTAGTCCACAGAAAAAAACGAACATAAAAAAGTCGTAACATTGACTCAAAGTTAATTGTATGTTACTTAATGTATTGTACACTCCGTGACCAAATCGGATTCCCTTGATTGTTTTAAGGCATTAACGGCTGATGGCCGTATTGAAGTGAGCTTAATTATGTAAGCTTTGCTCTAGTCAACCTAGTTCAAACGCTAAACCTAAAGTCATTAAACAAGTACCACTAAAATAAAAGTGGTAGTCAATCCCAAATCGACCTAGAATTTACCGGTCTAGATCGACACGCTTATTACAACAGCGGCATAGTAGATTATACGCTCTTTACGACGATATTTGATGTTTTATCCACCAGCGGACAGCTACTATAGGGAATGATAGAGCATTTTCTAACAGAATCCTTAAGAATTTACGAGAGCTGCATTGCTCATTGTTCTGATTCAATTTGTCGACGAGACGAAGTTAAGAAGTTGGCTGGCGACTCTGGCAGTACAAATCGCGGAGATGAAAACCCGGTGCATCATCTCTTTTCTTAATATTAAGCGATCTCGCTTAAGATTCGCAAAGTGCGGTTACAGTTATTATGAATTAGTACAATAAATACAATAGTTACAATTTCAGATGCATGTGTTCAGCCGTGAATAAGAATTACATGTAATATTTTTTAATTATTTTTTTATATTTTTAGTTATACAGCATGCTTGAGCTGTTGTAGTTAGAAGTACGGAAAATGCGGAGTTTAGTTAGAGTGCGTTCGCGATTCGACGAGACAGCCGTGGTATGCCAAACTTGCTGAGCTCGACGCTAATCATCATTCTGGGAATTTGCTTGCAGACAACCTATATACAGTGAATGACGTTGATATTTTGCTTTTGTTTCTCTGAAGCTATATATATTTTTTTTTATACAGGAATTAACGTCTTGTGTTGTTAAAACTAGAGGGGTAATCGTTTGACGCGCCAAAAAGTTCGTCAGTAGTCTAATTCAATCTCCAACAAAGCAATAAAGCATCAGAAACAAGCACGAACTGCATTTTTTTTCTGTGCTTTATTTATTTAAGAAGCAGCATCAATTGCAGCACCATCAGTCGGAGAGCAAATCAATTATATTTGCTACATGAATCCTTTGAATGTCGTCAAATTCTTTGCCTCCACGTGTCTTTCTCCTCTTCTTGCATTTTTCCCACTTTCCTTTTTCTGTCGCTCTTGCCATAAACCTGTTCATCTTCTCCTTCTTCCTATTGTAGATTCCAGTTACAACACACTTATCTAGAATCCAGCGGCTCTCGAAAACAGCAAAAAACTACGCATCCATATTTAACAGTCCTCTCAACTGCTCGGCTCTCAGAAAGGATCGCGCTTCACCACACCGACTGGCCCTAGGCGAAATGCGCCAACAAGAGATCTCGCTCGACAGACAGGATAGACTTCACTGGGGTCCCTACTCATTTTGACAAAATACAATGACCGAGTTATTATAGCCATTGCAAGGCAACACTAACAAGGCTCACGCAAGCAAACAAAGCCGATAATGTCGTAGACTCGCATTTCCGTAGCAAAATTAGTAGTAGCGTTAAAAGGGCCACAGACTAAAAGTGGACTTGATGGGAGAACGCTCCAAAGCGTACACTAGACACGACCAGGTTGCTTTCAGGCGCGTATTCGTAAATGAGTTATTATATATCATGTTCAAAGAGCGCAGACCCTCACGGGACACGGGCGGTTTCAGTTCTACATGGCTAGACTCGGAAGATCGAGCGGCGCGGGATGATTGCAATCTGATGATCTCTAAGGAGAAACGAAAAGAGGGTAGAGCGTTTCTAGATGGGCCCATAGCACGGAGAAACGACTCTGAGAAACTAGACGCAAACAGGCAGAGAGTTAACTAACGCTCGTCTTTTAGATAGCCAACGAAATGCCAAGGAATTTCACGCTGGAATGGTGGTGAGAATTATGAGTCTAGTAAGCTTGTGAGTCTCAGCCCAATCGCTATGGCTGCCAGCGATGTATGGGCATTACGCATTCCTAAAAATTTCCATAACAAAAAATGCACCAGGCTTGTCAGACGCAGTTCTTATTACATTTTTTAAATATGCTTCTTATTCAGAATGCGGAGTACTCGCTTAAGCTAGTAGTTAAACGCTTGTAGGCCTTCCTTATGAGAGCAATATTTATCAAGTGTCATTATTGGTCGGATACAGCGACCGCTAAAGCTTTCCTTACTACTAACTACAATACAACATCTTTATTGAAAACAAGGTTGTTCAAGGCGTCCGTGTTCTTTGCATTGTCGAATGTGGCGTGGCGTTCGCCAAGCAAAAGCTGATTCACAATATCTATTTTTGTTCCCTTGATTCAAGGAATAGAACATTCGCTCTGACGAGCACTAAATTAGACAATTGAGTAGACGAATTGCGCTTAATTGATGGGGTAAAGTTTTTTCTTTTCTAATAAGGGTTTTTGCACTTCCAAATACGTGCAAAAATAGGGTGGTCCACGTGTTGGAGGGAGGCCCACTGCTGGCAGAGGATCTGCGCAAACGATAGAATTCAACGCAAACGTGCACCTTTGGCGTTTATATGCGGAACTGGCAAACCAAAATTAGTAAGGTAGTCATAGGAGTTAATGGGACAGCAGCAATGAGGAGCACTGGGTGGAGGGCTAGCGAGGTGAGAGATCGGCATTTAACTACGGCCTTTGCAGCTCACGTATTTCATTACGTTATGTGCAACGTGAAGGGCTTCCATGAACCACAAGACGACGGTCGAATCAAACAATAATGGAGTAAATGTGATAAATACCACGCCACGTTTGCCCGGCGGTTCGATCCATAGCAGAACTGGCAAAACACTAGATTGATTGTTGTGTCAAAACACTGTGATGTAACATAAACACACTTACCTAGCCCGGATGTTATTAAATAATACAAAACAAAAAATTGACAATTAAATGCATCTCTAGAATATGTTTGGGAGCACAACCTGGCATATAGGCACATTGCAGCGACTAGTGATCCGATCTTATCGTAATATTGAGCGACCCTGCACTTGCCGAAGCATTTTGACACCCTTCAAACTGTGTTTGGAGGTCTTTAACCAAGACGATTTGCACAGCAGTAAATCTACGAATAGGGGTAGACCTAGTTAGCCCACATCGGTGTGAATGTGGTCACCCCGTCGACAAACTGGGAGATCACGGCCTATCGTGTATCATCAGCGCAGGACGACGCCCTCGACATGCCGCTATTAATAGGAGGACATTCAAGCGAGGCAAAATGCTGGTTTGAGATGCAACCGTTACCGACTCCCTAGCACATTGTATGGTCAGTGGTGGCGCATCCGAAACTGGCTCACCCTACGGAGACCAGCAAGCTAAGAAAGTACTCATCAATCGGGTGTCCCCACAAATGATGCCCTCTTGCGTTTGATACCTTGGGTGCTCCTGGCGTTCGGACTATATATATATATATATATATATATATATATTTATGTATATATATATGTATATATTTATGTATATATATATATATATATATACATATATATACATATATATATATATGTATATATATATATACATATATATATATATATATATATATATATATATATATATATATATACATATATATATATATATATATACATATATATATATACATATATACATATATATATATATATATATACATATACATATATGTATAATGTACTTAAGTGATTTCATACGATCATTCGAATAGAAACAACATTATTTTTATGTAGTTTAAGTTAAAACGCTTATGGTGCTTGCTGCACTGGAGGTTTCTCATGCTTGACGTACCGGTGCAGTGCTACACGCCTGAAGGGCATGCAAAATTTCATCTGGTCCCACCGGCAAAGGCGAGTGGCTAACGCCACTTCGTGGTTGGCATCCTTTAGCCAGATTATGGTAATGACAAACGGGCGCTCCAGATGCAAGAAACGGTCATTGACCTCTTGCGCCTGGCCACGGATACCACCCCGGAACTCTCGCATTACATCACTTCTCAACGCAGCTGACTAACGTTGCAACGCGTTCTACTGTCCTGGTGGCTCAGTCCGGCACTTCGGGCTTAACTCCGTCGTTACTGGTTACCCAAGGATCCCCACCCGAGCTGTCCGCCTCCCCGCTTTGACCGACCAGACCACGGTCAAAGTACGGCTCGAGGAAGGTGGGTAGCTCGCCAAAGCCCCCCCTCTCGAGCTTTGGTAAGGGAGGGGGTAAAGAATGTGCAGGGCGGCCTAGTAATCCGTCTTACCGAGTAAGATACGTGATAAGATAGCTAAGACTATCACTTAAGTAACAAATCTTGCCGCAGACAGCCGCCTTGGGTGATATCTCTCATTCATTCCGAGTCTACATCGTAGTAGTGCCCCGGCACACCACATCACAAAGCTATTGGAGTTACGACAGGGTGGGAGGTCAAGCAGGAGATACGCGCTAGTAAAGGCACCTGCCGGGGTCACTTAATAACTGTAAGACCGACGGACCCTCTAAATTGACGAAGGGACTTGCCGCCCAGACGCGTGGGTACGCCATTGGACCTGCTAGCGATGCCTGATCCCGGGTCATAGAGCACACGAGTCCAAAGAGGCCTAGACGTATAAGAAGAAGTACCACAAGTGTGAAGCTCAGGGTCATTCCGTTAGGGAATGCACAGCCCGAGAGGTCAAATGTCGAATATGCGGTACAAAGGACCACCGGGCGTACCGTTTTACTTGCCCCGAGTGCAAGCAACGGGTACAGCGGCTGCGAGAAGCCCAAAAGACCTCCTCAAGGTCATGCAGGAGGTACGCGCTAGTAAAGGCACCTGCCGGGGTCACTTAATAACTGTAAGACCGACGGACCCTCTAAACTGACGAAGGGACTTGCCGCCCAGACGCGTGGGTATGCCTTTCGACCTGCTAGCGATGCCTGATCCCGAGTCATAGAGCACACGAGTGCAAAGAGACCTAGGCGTATAAGAAGAAGTACTACAAGTGTGAAGCTCATGGTCAATTCGTTAGGGAATGCACAGCCCGAGAGGTCAAATGTCGAATATGCGGTACAAAGGACCACCGGGCGTACAGCTTTGCTTGCCCCGAGTGTAAGCAACGGGTACAGCGGCTGCGAGAAGCCCGAAAGACCTCCTCTTGATCAGCTTAAGATAATAGAGAGGAAAAAAGGGCATCTCAAAAGAAGTAGGAGGCCCAACCAAGGGGATACCACCAAAACAGCTGGGCATACGAATCTGAAAAGGAAAAAGAGAAAATATAAACACGACGCCTCTGACCGTTGCCGTCAACGATGGAAATGGCGACTAATATGTAACGGTAGGGACTGACAAAACTTCAACAGGCCAGTGCTGAAAATACTCCAGGTAAACCTTAACTGCTCTAGGATTGCACACGACGTGATCGAGGAGACGGCTAAAAGGCTAGACATTGGTATCTGCTGTCAAAGCCAAATGTCGCAATTATTAGCAAAAAGCTTACTGGGTATCAGATGCGGTAGCGGACACTGCGACCGGTAGACGGCTCCGAGAGCAACATTGTTGCACGGAGCCGCGGATAGGGGAAGGATATTCGTAAGTAGAGGTTCAGGAGATTGCGGTTTATTACAGCTACTACTTCTCTGTAGATGGCCACACTAGAAATAGAGTCGTTATCACAGGGGAACGCCGCCGGGAAACTTTGGAGTAGCTAAAGTACGACTGAGAGGCCCGGACTCCACGAGCGATCACAGATACATCGATTTTACTCTTACGGCCTACGTAGACTCCATCATCCCGCCCTCGGGCAAGGGTCGCAGGCAAGAAGGCTGGACAAGAAAAAGCTTTGCGCCAAACTTGATAAGGCCTGCAGTACGGGGTAGAAGAGCACCTGCTCGTCGCCCTGCGCGTAAGAAATCCGGTAGGCCCTTCTTGTATTAGCACGGCTGCCCTGGAATTTTCTGGGAGGAGAGCGCGCCGCTCACCGTTTGATGGTAATTTAGGTTAGACATGGGTAGGCAACCTTTGACGACGGGTTGCGGAAATAGGCCACCCCACGCTTGAATGCTATTTGGCCCCCTTGACCCGCATCTTTATTTCTGGCCTTTGCCCTCGAACGCCGCAGAGCCCCTTACCTATTTTGTCACGCAAGTCTGTACGAGGACAATTTTAAACTTACATACTTCGTATTGACAAATTGACATCCGATATGCACGTGAGCTTTGCTTCTGGGACTGTTGACGACGCCGACTACACGGTATTGATCTGCTCGGCATTCGCTACGACACGCACGTCTACAGGCTCCGCTTTGGTCGGCCAAACGACACCTCGACACCATTATGAGGGAGAAAGTTCGCCTAAAGGACATGCCCTAAAATCACTTTACAACATATTTGCGATCCGTGCACAGTAGAGGCGAGGGTGCCCCGCAAGAGACCAATGCAACCCAGCCTTTAAGTGACATATCTTGACGCAACTTCCGGGTTCGGGGGCCGTGGGCCGGTAGAGTAGGGGGCTCCCTCTCATAGCCTCGACGGTCCAACACAATTTAGAACCGTGAGGGTGGTAAGACTGACGTTTTTACTGAGTGGGAGTCCCCCACTAGGTATTGTTTGTTGCCAACACCGACCGTGCGTTATGCATTTTTCAAACTTCCGATATCAAAGAAGGTTACAGCTGAGGTCCTACAGAGCTCGACTTTGGGGACCATATTCTGTGGAACATGGCTTAAAATGAGGCGCTCAAGATCAATAACCTCCAAAATGGGGTGGAGACGCTGGCATACGCCGACTATTTTGCACTTGTGGTTACGGTTTGGACCGACACAGTTACAAAGCGGAGCCAATAAAGCCTGGGCCGTGGTGAACCAGTAAATAGCAAGCCACTACCTTAACGTCGCACCTGACAAGACAGAGACAATGTACCAAAACTTTTTCGAGCTGACCCTCAACCAACATTTGACGTCCACGAAACTGCTTTCGCATTGCTTGGCGAGACGGACCCCATAATTACAAATGTGCAACAGTGGGGCTCGAACCCGTGCACCTATGTGTCTCCTCCGGTCGCGAGGCGCACGTGAATGCACCACGCCATCGAGCTCGACAGAAACGATGTACCTAACAGCCCGAAAGAGGAGAGGTACGACTTGTGATGGCCGATCACCCGATAGAGATACGAAGCGAAGTACCTTGGGATCATGCTCAGTATAGGACATGCGGAATTATCGCATGCAAAGTATGTGACTGATTAGGCCAAAAGGGTCTCCCTGAATCTAGGGCGTACTTTGTCGAGACCGGTGGAGCCAGTGGCCAAAGCGACGGCGCTGTACGCGACCCTGGTCTAAGCGGACATGGCACTACGTACGAAGAAAAACAGTAGTGTACTAAGCTCAGCCCAATAGACACTGGCGCTTAGGGTAAGCCGCGCATACCTGACGGTTTCGACCGATGCCCTTTTGGTCCATTCCAAGATGATGTCATGGCTTCCTTGCGGGGAGAGAAACAATAATAATAATAATAATTATCTCCCTAATCACTATTAGGGGGTCGTCGACTACATGGTGATGATGGTGGCGAAAGCAGGCAACAAACTGGTTCCACGCCATTTTGACAATCAAGGGAACTCTGGAAACTGCTAGAAGTAAGAGGTTTGAGCGATACAACAGTCGAGATAAGGTATTCAGGGTGGAGGGGAGAAGAGAGGGTGAGAAGCTGGGCTGAAGATCTCACGGTCCCTGAAACAGCAAATTGACTGCCCTTTTTAGGCATGCTGCGTTCAACATAATTTTAGTGTTGTTGGCGTAGTTAATTCAAAGCACGATGGCTTCAACTGCGTTCACACACTAATAATAATAAAAATGGTTGACAAAAGTTCGAAGTAATGTGAAAGCAATGCCGAGCCTAGGGGGGAGATACGGTTATAGTGGGTGTAAAAAAGCTGCGCCCTATAGATCGCTACGCACCCACTCAGTCGGTTAAATTTGGCATTACCTTTTCCCATCTAGGCGAACCACACGGTGATACGTCAGGATGGAAGAAGCAGAGTGCATAATGACGCGGAGACACCTCTCTTTTGGTTTTGAAGTAATGCTGAAGCACTACCGAGCCTGGGGGTATACGGGTTTAATGGGCTTGCAGGTCCCACACAGGTACGCTAGCTACCCGTGACATATGTGCATCAAGCAATCCCGAAACCTCCCAAAAAAGAGAGCGTCTGTGTTTACTGAAAGCGTCTGTGATGGGGTCCATGATTGAGGTCATGACGACGATGGTTCTATTAACTCGCTAAGAAAATGCAGGTGGAGAACAATGTGCCGCTTCGCGTTAGCTTAACACCCATATCCAGTGAACTTCGAGACGAATTCTATGGAAACATCACAAACCTTTATAAGACTAGTCCTCTTTAACGTACGATGCAACACATCATTGCAGTAAGTTCCCGTAGCATAAAGCACTGCCACTAAAATTTGCCGACGGTAAATTTGCTGACCGCAGGATGCCCGGCACAGATATCCGTCATTCTGGATGATAAAGTTATAATCTCTCTAATCATTTTGCAACGGTCTCCTGCTTCATGCGTCTAGTGCAGATTCCTAGTTTCTTATGATGGCCGGTTAGCGGCCGGTATCCGTATATGATTATAAGCCTTAGAGGCGATTTGGCAATTCAGTCGGTTAAGCCCACCCACAGCCTAGGGCTCCATAATTATCAGCATTATCTAATTTACACACGCGAACTTGATTACGCGTGCTCCACAGAACACGTATGCAACACCTGTGTTGTGAAACTTACTGAGCAACACTAATGTGCCGGCTTTACCTTAGATAAAACAGCACACAGAGCGCCTCCATATACGACATAGATTGGTGTTAGTAAGCAATATATTTGTAATAACAACACTTGACAGTAAATATATATATGTACAGATTTTATTGTGTTCACTCAGTAGCGTGGCATTTAACATATGGTCAGTATAGCTAAGCTAATATACGCTCAAGACATTTGCTGTTGCGGGAATCATTGTTATTCAGTTTGCAGAGTTCAACGTGACGAAATGAGCTAACCTATTACAGCGTTGTTCGGGTTTAAGTCCGTATTTCGATACCACGTTCGGTATCCCTTTCTAATAGGACACTGTTGAGCCTAAAAAATGATTTGTTGATGATGCTACGCGTGTTGAACCTTCCAGCAATCTAGGGTACGATACAATTTGACTTTGGGCCTAAATTCCAGTACACAATGCCAACGACGGGCAACCGTTCCATTATTATATTTATATATATATTTATAAGATAGATATATATGAGAGAGAGATATAAATATAAATATATATATATAATAATATATATATATATATATCTCTATATCATAAATACATATTACTATTAAACTACTATATATCTATATATATTCTATATATACTCTCTCTTAGCTCTCTCTATTTGCCGGGCTACTGCTATATGCAGTCGGTTCAACAATGTTCTTGTTGCCGTTCAGAGACCTTTTGAATACATTGTGCGGCTGTCTGAATTACATACATTGTGGGCCCTAATGCATTACTCCAACAAGTGCTGCAACGTGAATGTGCTCGTAGTTGATCGCTGCTACATCTCCTAGTCTAACTAGACGGACTAACTGATGCTCGAAAATGTCCAATAGTGTGCACACATAATTACGAATCATCAAGCAGAACTACCTAGAGCTATGCCAACGTGGACAAAGTCCGGGAAGTCAGACGTATATGGTCTCTACTTTTTACAGAATAGTCGACGTTTTTAATCGTATTAGGCGCATAGAGAAACCCATGCTGAAAGTTGATTACCTAGCAGTTGTCAATGATGTTTCGTGTGACGGTGAGGGACAGAGAGAGAGAGAGAGAGAGATAACAATGGCATCCACCGCAGGAAACGACATACCCTCTAGACATATACGTATATGTATATATAAGCAAGCAAGCATCCTGGTCAGTAAAGTCGGCTCGTTATACCAAGGCTCAAAGAGGCTTTGAGAGTCAGGCGACGCATTATAGCGGCGTCAAAGGTTCATCGAAAGCCGAAAGGTGACGATTCGCGTGTGCCTCTCTGTTTGAGCACCGGTCTTGTGTGCTAGCGCATGTGTTCGTGCGATGTCCTTTGTTTAAAAGACCCCTCTCCCCACCCCTAAATATTACCCCAGCTCGTCTCGGTTATACTTCATAATGCTTGACAAAGCTAACGAGCTGCTGCGTTCCGGCGCCGTGTTGGGACGACGACAACAACAATGCTCACAATGCTGACAAACAACGACGAATGAAGACAGCTTCATGGGGCGCAGGGGGCGTGGGGTATCGAAGCGTAGCGAGCGCCATGAGCAGCAGCAAGCATCGTGCCAGTAGCCGTTGTCCGACTCGAAAGGCGGAGACGGACGCTGAGACAAAGCTACTCGCTTCAAGTTTGTTTGCACATCGTATCAGGTTTCGATTGGATTGTATAATGACAACATGTAAGCTAATTACGTGACGCGTCAGAGTTACTGCAGAGCTGCGGTCAGTCACACGGCATGCGGCAAAGGGCTCAGGCCAACAGAAAAACGACCTGCAGGCAGGCAGGTAGGTAGATAGGATTTTCGGCAGGAGGAGCGGAGCCGACAAATACTAGCCATAAAACCAACCGTACATACAATTATCAGATTCTAATACGCCAGTCTTACCGTACCGTTTCGGACGGTAAGACTGGCGCACGCAGTGAATGTTTTGGCATACCCCTTCGAGTAGCGCAATAAGTAGGCTGTGTCTGGCAGCAGCACGTATGATGTACACTCTTTTGTGCGGGGGGGGGGGGGGGTAGTATAATTTCTGTTGGTAGCACGTTTACTCTTGTTGGTTGAAGTAATATTAACGAATAGTTATTGGTTAAAGTAATATTAAAGAATGGTTCCAGCTGCTCGCCTCCTCCTGAGGCCATTTAGGTGAGAGGTTTTTAGTGGGTATTATGTCAACAACATCGGCATTGAGTCCCACACTACCCGCTTTGGGTGTGCGTTAAAGCATTTATTCCATTCACAAAAAAAATCCTAAAAATACATCCCCCATTCAATTAAAAAACATATATTCAGAAAAATATATGCTTTTCAATTAAATGGGGGGGAGGGGAAATGGGGTTCTTTTAGGAGTGAGAGTGAACTTACTAATTTCATAGTATACAGATGTGGTTGGCTTGACGAAATAACCAATTATGAAACCGAACATGGTACTGTGTTTGCCGCGGTCGCCTCATACAGGTTGCATTGTAGATTAGCTGCTCATAACGTCGCTCCTCTGTTAAGACGGGAGTCCGACACCGGAGGCAGGGGAAAACGGCTATATATAAACAATAAAATTAGAACAAAATTTTGTTTTAATAATTTGTTTGTTGTAACATAATTTGTTTATATATATGCGCCGTTAGTGTAGTGAAACCACACACGCTTATATATATATCTATATATATATATAATACGCCCGTAAACATAGGTGCATTGACCGCCTACATAATTCTACAGTACATACAGCTTAACTTATCGCACACTGATGGCGTTGCTTCTGACTTAAATTAGCTAGAAAATCGGGCACTAGAGCCAGAGTCGGAACACGAAGACATAATGCTTTTTGTAAGGAGACAAAAAGATCTTACCACCAGCCGTAGCTAGTAGTAATCTGGCTTTAAAATGCGTGGTCAGCGTGACAGAGAGTCGGTCATTGCTATTGTCGGCGGAAATGCAGCGGAATATCATATTCTGGCGGCCACTCGAGTGAGTACGTTCCAGATCGAGGCGAAACAAGCGTGACCACTGCAAAAGATACTAGTCTAAATAGAGAACGAGCGAATCAAAGACAATCATAGTTCGAGTCGTCGGGTGTAGCATGTTAGGGTTTGTAGCCATAACGGTGGTGCTATCGTCATTTGCTAAACACTGCCCACCTCCAAGTTCAAACAAAGCTGACAACAAAGCTGAAAAATTTACGCAGGTGGTGGTGACGAAAGCTCGTGCACACGCACACACACACAAGCATGCACAAATGGACATGCATACATATATACAGGGTCTCCGAAGAAGATTTAGATAGCAATATAAGGAATTATAAAGCTCGTAAAAGCAAATATTTTTAATACAACATGGTCTCTGAGAAGTCTTGTTTCGGAGTGGGAGTGAAAATGCTGCTAAAATCCGTGGCACTGGTATTGTTGTCTATTAGAAGAAAATTCGCACAATTTAATTAATTTGCTCTCACACCCAATACCTCAAAATCATAACCATATGACCATTTGCAGCATGCAAACATTGCGCATTCTACGGCGATCATTTGGGTGCCAAATCTGATCGGCGATCTAATCCGTGATTGCGGAGCAATCAAGGTTCTCCAGCGGCATTGTCGAGATTAAATGTTTGCATAAATTACCTTTTCATAGTTTTAGGTCATTTATGCCTGCATGCAATATTGACATGCATGCCGAAAAATCTTAATCAATTACTCCGCAATCACGGCTCGCATTGCCATTGGCACCAAAATGATCGTCATGAAATCCGCATTTTCCTAAATGTAAAAGTTTTTGGCGCTGCGAATGGCCTAGGGTTATGATTTTGAGGTACTGGACGTGAAAGCTAATAAAAGAACAATTTTTTTTGGCGAATTTTCATCTAAACGACCGCGTCGCATCTTTTGGACGGCGTTATAAAGAAACTGAATTTCTCACGATCATGAGATATGCTTAGTTTCTGTATAGGATGGCTGGTTGTCTCGCAATTGCACATGTTGTGCTCCTATGTCGGGTGATAAAACCAGTTTCGCGGACTTTAGTAATATCACTCTTAATCCGAATCAAGACTTTTTAGAGATTATGTTCTACTGAAAAATATTTACTTAAGCGAGCTTTACAATTTCTTATATCGCTCTTGAACTCTTGATTTAAGCCCGTATTTATTTATATATATATAGAGATTTCACCATACTTTATTTGTATCTGTTGCTTCACATCTGGGTACACATTCGGTATATGTTGGCGTGCTGTACTATAATCTCAATAAAGTGCCTATATATTTGTATGTATCAACATGTATATATAAAACGACGCTTTGCTTTCAGTTGATACCCATAAAGATATACACATCAAGGATTGTCAATGTTGGTGTATATATGTATATATATATATATATATATATATGTGTGTTACACAAGAGTCAAATCCTCGGCACCTAGCTATGCTTCATGCCGAGACCAAACCCACAACTTATGAAATCGAGTCGCAGGGTATCGTTTGCATAACCTCTCTGCGACTGTATGTAATACAGGAACTCCTATTTTACACGATTTTCATGTCTGGCAAATAAAATTTATCAATATGCATGCGTCTGTCCGGCGCGAGAGTTAGAGATCGAAGTATGACGCGATAAATTATGCATTTGTTGTATAAACGTGTCCAGCATGTAACAGATGTGGTGAAGTTTGGAGCGCACACTTCGAGCATTTCATCCTCATAGCACTAGTGAGAGCAATTTGATCAAGGTCGCTAATATTAAGCTAATACAATTCATTGTGTCAAGGGTTGACAATTATTAACATCTACCCAGTTTATACTGACCTTGTAACTGACTTAGACCAATTATAGCCAAATTCTCTTGAATGCTTGAGCTTTGAATGAATAGCCATATCTAACGCTTGTTGGGCTGCTCGGTTAACCTTCTTGTTCAAAATTTTACACCGACACAGCAATTTCCCACGCAGAAACGCACCTCATACTGAGGCCTTCTAACTGCGGTTGCATATGTGCTTCATTTATACAAATTCTATTATACCCTTTGCTCACCTCACTCTCAGTCGTTTATCGAATGTACTTCCAACAAAGTATGTAGGAGTTTATTATTATTATTATTGCTTTTACTATGAAGAATTCTTCGATCCTATCAATGGATTGAGTGTGGCTAGCGTTGAAACCTCTATAACATTGATATCTGAACGTGTATAGGAACACATATATATAACACGCGAAAAACACGTCACGAACACATGTATATATATATATATATATATATATATATAACATGTAGGGGCTCTTGTAGAGGCGCTCCTTAAAGATTATAAATTATGGTTTATGATGATTAAAAAGATTAGCAGAATTTGTCTCCGAGGCAAAAATAACTGCCGCGCAAAGCCGAGCAGCTTTAATGACAAGATAAAGTGGCCAGGTGAAGTAATCTCGTGAAAACAGTACTGCGGCAAGCCCCGACAAGAGACCTCGAAGACAACTCTGAATTTTAGTGGGTTTGCGGCTGTGGTGGCTTTAACAACGACGCCCGGTGTACATCATGCATTTTACCAGGTATTTTTCATTAAAGAAAGTGTATATCAGAGTTAAAAAAACACATTTAGGAAATTTACCAGGGCAGTTGCTTAATATAACAATACTTATTTCGAGCAACAGGACAGACCGAAACAATGGTCGACTAGACGAAGTGGTACAAGTGGAAAGTAGAAAATAGCCACATTACCCCTACTTTAAGACAAAATGAACTAATTCTTGTTTAAGGATTTTTTTATACATAAGACATCATAAAAACATCGCCACTATTGCATGCACATAGAGTCGGTCATCTTGCATCAAGGAGAACCTTCTCCACAAAGGTAGCCTCTGTATGCAGATTTAGAAATATGTTATGCCTATTGACATCAATCATGCTACAAACAGCCACTGTCTGCTGAATTCAGATGGATAAAGTGGAGTGCAACTCCAATGCCGTGAGTCGTGGAGTTGGTTTTAGACACAATGCGCGGAATATTAAGGATTGGGTGTGCCCAACACCTCGAAGTTCTTGTCTAGCGAGATCTGGGTTCTTTTTTAATGTGACATATAAGAATATAGTTACTTGTATAACACGGGGAATTAACGCAGCTTGTTATTTCTTAGGTGTGCCTTATCTATGTTTCTTTTTTGTGAGGAGAGGCTGGGCGGGAAGTCGCACGTTCGCGTCATGTGTAGAAAACAGCTGAGCGTTTTGAGTTGGTAGATCCTCGAGCATCCATTTTTCTGAACAGCTCCTTCTTTGGAAGAAAAATCGCAGATCTGCAAAGCCTAAATACCTAGCCTAAATAGCTTTTAGGAGCTCTGATGTTAGCTAATATATATATATATATATATATGTACAGGGTGTCCCAACATTCTCGTCTAAAACTTTGAGATATGGTCAAGCTCGGTGAGAAAATCACTTTTGCCAATGGAAAGGGGGAGCGGAAATGTTTTGAATAGAAATGAGATAAACATTTTTCTAAGCCGTCTGACATAAGTTTAGAAAATGCACGATTGTGAGAGAAAGCATTACTCAATTAAAAACAAATAAGCATTAAAAAACCTATGTCGGACAGCCTACACACCTTAGAAAAATGCATTAAAAATAATATCATTCCTATACGAATCGTTTCCACTCTTTCTTCTCATTGGCAAAACTGATTTTCTCACCGAGTTTGGCCATACCCCAAAGCTTTAGACGAGATTATCAGGGCACTACCTCTTTCTATCTCTCTCTCTCTCTCGCTCTCTCTCTCTCTCTCTCTCTCTCTCTCTATATATATATATATATATATATATATATAATATATGAAGTCGCTGACGAAGTAGAAGTTGTTACGCTGATTCGATTATTGAGAACAACACTGAAAACCTTGAATGACACTGACAATGCGGATGACAACGATGAATGGTTGTTATTCGCAGCGCCATAGGAATGCTGCTGATATTGACGAAACCATGACTTATTCGAGGCCCATTGTCAGAACCGAGTATCGATAAATTACCTATTTCGCCTCATATTACTAAGGAGGCTGTAGTCGCTCTTATCTTGTGATGGTAGTGTTCTTGTTTGTGTCTATATATGTATGTACGTGCGTAGGTCACGCGCCAATGTATCTGTATTTGTGTATGTCTAGAATTGTGTATATCTAACGACGATATGGACGGTTACCTATAATAGTTGCTGGTCCTGCCCATTGGGCCTAGGTTAAGGTGTGGGTCAACTAGCTATCGAGCGAACATATTTGCAGCGAACTTGCGTTGCATTTTTTTCTTAATCGACAATTGTGAATGGGCTGTCGCTGCGTTATTCGTTATGCTGCTACAGGTTAGCTTCGACAGAGACATGGACGGCCGCCGAGCAGGCTATATGAACTCTGGCCCAACAGAAGGTAAGTGGTGTTTGGTGATGATACTTCATGGTGTTTGCTTTCGGCACTAGTAATTGCTACTATCGTCTTCCATCATTTTTGCCTAACACTCTAAACTAGGGCAGTAACAGTACCTATGTAGATGATGCACATGCATCTCGCTAGCTACTTCACGGGTGGTCATCGTTAGCCAAGCATCCCTCAAACAGGGCGCGAAATTCCTATTGCTATTATTAGTCTTATTATATCCTCCAATTCGTCACAATCCTCTCCAATATGTAAATATATAAAAGCTGTAAAAGTACGAACATCACTTGATTCGCGAGAATCCTATAGTCTTGAGTACTTGATGTTCCCTGTTTCGATCCCACTGTCAGAAGGTGTCGATGATGTCATACGCTCATTCGCCTCAACAAATACACGTACACCACTCGAGCTGGTCATCGAATGCCATTGACATTCGGACTGTTTGTTCGGCATCGTGGTTCTAGGCGCTTCTCCATGCAGAAGCACGATCTCGAGAGCAGAACCGCCTCAGAAGTCATTATTGCTAATCCCCGATCGAGACCACATCACGGCCAACACGATCTGATTATTGACGATAGCTGGATAAGCGTAGGCAAGCTTTTCATTTTGCTCTTCGTCGCGTCATAGTTCGCTAAGTGATCGCTCATAGTGGGTAGCGTAACCGTAGCGAATAAGCGAATGGACTAATGTAGTACCGTATGTATGTCAGTTATAATGATGTCAGGAATGATGTGAGGGCGGTACTATAGTTATCTTAAGTTTAATAAACGGTACAAGCGGTAAGTCTTTGTGAGTATTTTTCGGAAAGCAAGTCATGTCTGCATAAGGCGTAAATTATATATATATATATATATATATATATATATATATATTGTATTATAGTATGGAGGCTTTGCCCTTCGAAGTCTTTGACATCTGCGCGTTGTATGCACGATCGTACCAGGTGTTGTCCTTGGTGTTATCTTTGTCTTTCTTAGCCATGTTCTACCTCTTGCCCTATGCTGGTGGTGTGACTAAATTGCTCGGCTTGCGCCAACTCTAGCGCTTAGTAGTGTTGTTGTCGATGTTTTTGTTGTTGCGGTTATTGTTGTTGTTGCATTCTAGATGTTACGAAGTTTGTTGCAGCTGAGGCTGGTCGTAATGGCCGGTGCGGGTTCGCTGAGCTCGGGCTGCACCGAGAGCATCTGGCGGAGCGATTGGTGAGGATGCGAGCCGGTGGCGAGTGGCTTTAGCAGGCCAACCCCCGTTGGGTTTCCGTCCGGACCTCGGGCGGTACTTGCGGTCGCCACGTATGCGGCGCCTGACGACTCTACGGCACCGGGGGCGGCAAGCGCAGGTGGCGCTGGAGGTGGCTTCTCGAGGTTGTACACCTGCACACATGATGATGACAACAACAGCAGCAGCAGCAGCAACAACAACAACAACAACGACAACAACAACAGCAGCAACACCAGAAGGGGCGTCATTACAATACGTTATCTGTGTTAAATACCTACAGTTTTGCTGTACTTTTCTCTACGGACAAATGCTTGGCCCGGCCAAAGAAAATCGTGCTTTTAACACATTTTTATATTACACTGCTGTGTGCAGTATGTTCGGTGTTTGGTGATTGCGTGACATGCATGCTATGCCATTTGCCTTTTTTTCAACAACATCTTTTCTCTCTCTTCTCCTCCTTGCTTTCTGTCATGAATGATATAATTGCATTTCACAATATACTGAATCTATCTGGACTCATTATTGTGCCGTCCTTTTCACGTCACTTTTCGTACCTGGCGATTGGCATTGCCAGTGTATGTCAAACTCAAAAATGTTGAAACCAAACATAAATTCAGAAAACGTTGCAAATGCTAATATCGTTTTAATAGATAATTATTGATGATATAGCAACCGAGTTTACGTGGCCATATTGTAGGATGAAACACAACTTTAAAAGATGCTAAGACAACAAATTAATAATAATAATAATAATAATAATAATAATAATAATAATAATAATAATAACAATAATAATAATATGGAAGTTACTAAGTTAGATCAAATATTCGTTATCTACCCGTCGTGCCTTGTGTCAGAATCGGACCTGGCACTGCAGCAATGCAGAAAGCACGCCTCTATCACGAAGATCTAATACGATAGGGTAGCACCTTCTAGGAGACGGCCATACAGCAGTACAGATATTGGGAACGCCTACAGATATTGGGAACAATATGCCGTTGCTGTTACAGCAGATTCGCAAGACACACTTAGATGAATGTTTTTCGCTGACGGTGCACCTGGGAAATAAGATGCTCCCTAATAACAGCAAAGAATTGCCATTTTTTAGATATTGTGGCGTAATACTCGCAATATATATATGTATGTATATATATATATATATATATATACAATCCCTGAAAAATGTAGGGCCACCCATTTTTGCCACATTTCACAAATTTAGTATAACCAATCGTGTAAAGATCACAGTGATACATGCTCACAGAGTAACAGCGGAGACTTCCATCGACATTTTGGAAATGTGCAAACATTTCTCAGGACGACACATAGGCTTACGAGAAAAAAACACAAGAAAAACAACGATTGACCGCTGACCGATGAAAATTCGTGTTGACATCTCCCACGATTAGATATCATGGACCACTGAGTGCCCACGATACGATTCGGTTCAGTGGGCCGCTGTCGGGTATCATACAAAGTCGTCGATTGTGTTTTTAGACGGTCGTGTTTATTCGACGCGCTATATGGATTTACTAAAAGAGCAATCGGCGCATTTTGAGCTAATGGGAGGGCCCGACTTCATTTTTCAACACGATAACGCCCCGATTCCCACCGCCAGGCTGATCGGAAGCTGGCTCGACCCATGTCACATTGAGGTCCTACGCTGGCCTGCAGTTTCACCTGATCTTATTATATATATTATATATTATAGATGTTATCCAGAGTGTGTGGTGCTGGCTCGCACGATACGTTTACACCGACGAAAAACAATTTTAGAGGCTTAGGACGAGCTCTTGCAGGACGTCATTTAAAATTAGTTCAACACTACACCAAACCGCACTTCTGAGGTTATTCAACTTAACCGGAAGTTCACTGAGTATCAAGTATAAATGCTGGGTGCCGTGAAATGAGCTCAAACGCCGTTAATTCACCTAATTCACTTGTTAAGACATGTATCTTGCTAGTGGCATTATAATTTTTCGCGATGTAGCTAAGCCAAAATGGGTGGCCCTATATTTCAGGGACTGTATATATCTGTCTTTTAGACGATAGGGAATATGGTCTATCTACAAAGTCTGCTGACGAGAAACGTCGTATCAAAGTCCAAAGAAGTCCTCAATTTCTCGCAAACTCGGGGATCACGTATTTATCAATAAAGACATGATGCGTTACCATTTTTGTAGTACAGTATATAACAACAACAAATAGAGACCACTATATTGGCAAATATTGGCAAACAATATTGGCAAATTCAAAAGTTAAAACCACGCTTGGCTAGCACTCTACTTGAATGAAATTAATAGCAGGTATATAATTATTAAGCAGCACATCATAGATTCTAAAAGCAACGTCAGCAATAATTCTGTCTTTATGTTAAAAGTCTTCCATCACCACATGTTTACGCATAGCAATATCAACAACAGTAAAACAATTCATTATTATGTCGAGAAAAAAGCAAGAACGGCTATGGTTCCGCGAAGTACAATTGAGAAACTACAATCTCTCTCGTTGAATACTGCGCAAAAATTGTGGCGAGAAATGTCACAGATATCTCGCTCGGCATTGCTTTAATTTAGCATCACTGGCTTGGTTAGCCGAATTATAAGTCATACTGTATATATTTTTTTCTAACACGTGAAAATAAATTAAATATTTTATTTGACCTAAGGCATTCATATCAACACAAACAACACAACGACTCAAAACTATTTACAAGGGTAATGTGCACCGTTAACAACCTAATGGCAGTTTGAAGTTTTTAAGCCACCAGTTTTATTTATAGACCTGCTTTTACGACAACCCGCTAGAAGACAGGTATGCAAAAGAGCAGGCCTTTACTAAACAGTATTTTAGCATTTGCAACAACGCGTGTTTTTTTGTTACATCTCTTATATGTTACACACGAGGTTTCAGAGATAAATACCACGCCAACTTTTTTCACAGGCACTTTTTAGAACATGCAACTACTCTTGTTTTACTACAGAGCGTAAGTTAAAGCATATACAAATCACGGGTCGCAAGTATACTTTGGCTGCAGATATCAATTTAGTATGTCTAGTAAACTTCCATGTTTACTTGACGTCCTACAGCTTGAACTGTCTGGTGCTTTAGTCGCCTGTGAAAGGCGCTGACCGCAGTTTTAATGGGGACTGTCTTACTAGGTGTTAATACACTACGAAGACACAGGCGTGACAAAACAAGCTACTCTTTCATAAAGTTTAGCTACAACTTGTTCTAATTGTGAAGGTCCCATAATCAATCTAGCAAAAAGTGTTAGTACACTGTCGCACCCCTCTGCGTTAGATATGCTTATGATGGTAAAAGCATATGAATATATTTAAAAAATATTACATATGTATAAATACACACGCACCTGGCGATGTTTCTCCCACCGGTCGTCATCCGACTCGTGCGTGAGGTAGCGAATGCCGACCGTCGCTTCGAGACACTTGAGGTCGAGCCACGTCTGGTAGTCTTGCAGCCATGAGTGTGCCAGTGACTTGTCCACGGTATACCTCTTGGCAACTTTCACCTGCAACAATATACAGTATGGCTTAATTCACGTTATAGGTACGTTTCACTCGCCTATTACGTAATAGCTTAAGTGCAAACGTTCAAGTTCACAAATGTTGCCGCGACGCGCGCACTGATGGCATGGCCGGGGACTCGGGCGCATGAAATCGAAGGTTCCATCCCGGCGCAACAGTTACTGTTTTGAAGCAGATTTTGTGAGAATTCACCAAAGAAATATATTATAATATAATGAGCATTTAATAATGACAATACATAACCGCTTCTAGCAGCTGATTGACCTCTGCTACCCTAAAGTCCGTGACCAGGAGCTCGCTAACATGCTTAAGGAAGCATGGAGACCTGCGTGAGAGACCAGCCTCTTCATACATAAAAGAGGCTAGGACCAGCCGCTTCTACCGGTAGCAAAGCCAGAGAAAGCTATGAACACTCAGTACGAGTCTAGATCTGCCTGCATCCTTTAACTTACGCGCCTACTAGCCCTGAGAGAAATAAGCCTTTTTCGCCCAGCTGTGTAACCGAGAGGGACTTACAACTTCTACTGATGCCAGTGGCTAAGTAAAACAAGCTAATCACCAAACATCGGGCTACGCACACGCAAACCCTTAACGCAGTACACACTATGAGCCTAGATATACGTAAAATCTGCCGTAGAGCGCTTAAAGTAGGTTTCACCCCCACTAGAAGAAAGGAAAAGTCCGTCGAAATAAATACCGGCTCAATCCCTGAGCTCCCCCCCTCTTCCACCGCCAGAGGAATTCACAGCTGCAGAGATAGAAGGTTTGCCGAAGACGAGCGCCTCATTGACCGACTATCGTAGCAATTTGCAGAACTGCAGGATGCATTGCCGCACCTTAAGAATATAAAGACTATTTTCCTGCAGAATCGTGACATCCAGACGATCAAAGAAGTTAAGAACA